>JAZGTK010000935.1:9897-48470 GCA_036877625.1 Ambastaia sidthimunki
CACACACATACTCATATATTCAAAGTATCTCGTAATGTATGGATAGTGATGTTTTACGTAATGGAATAAAGGCTGACCACAGAAGCATTACTGTTAATGTTTCACACAATTTCTTTAGCTGAGACTATAAATGACAGAACAGAATGGAATTTAACACACACACACTGTTGGGTTTTACCAGCAGGCTTCTTGGTAATAACAGCAGCTACTGTAGCGGTTTGAAAGCACGATTTTCTGATATATACTCAGACTAACAACAGGGAGCCAAAGCAGGGTGCAGGTTATCCTGTTTCTTGATTTAGGTGTTACCTAAGAATTAATTACGATTCTTTTACAAGCTGTTTTCACTAATAGCTCATTAATGGCTTTGTGTAAATTATAATGTGTCTAGCGCTAAAAAAAAAAACAGAACAGGATATGGTTACAGCCGAATATTCACATTTGTCTAATTGTATTTATTACAAACTGGTGTTAGTGATAGCTTTTCTAAAATCTGTACTGACAGAAATCTTTCAACTCTTATCATACTGTAAAAACACATAAATACCTTTGGATCCAGGGAGAATACTGTCTGAACACACCACTGTTGTAGAAAAAAATGAATAAAAGTTCATGAATAAAAATTCCTGTTGGAATTTTCTCCATCCATGGCTTGCAGTGGAAAATTCGCTCTTTTCTCATGAGGATAGAATAAGAAGGGAGTTTTACAGATGTCTGTCAGGACTTATCATATCTGTGTTTAGCTTTTAAACAACACTGTCCAGAATGCAGAACCTTCTTACCACTTAATGTCTGGACTTAATGTCAGGAAAAAGTGTTGCTATTATGAAACAAATTACTGATAGACAAGACGGAGACTTCACTTGTTTTAAACTGTATTTAGATAAATGTACAAATATGAATGAATTTAAAACATAAGACTTGTCTGAGCTGTGAAGAAGTTTCATTAACAAACAAAACAGAACTTCATTGTTCCCCTAGTTTACAAACTGTAATTAGCAAAGTATTTATTGGTTCAATATATACTTTAAATTTGCGCTAATTTTCCACAGATGGTTGGCCCCTCTCCAGAGTCTGTGAACCTCGGCAAAACCCAATCCTCAAACTAGGTAAATATGTTCAGAAATGTGACTTTGTTATTTTGAAGAACTGCCCCAAGAGCTCTCATCCAAATACTTTCTGGATATTTGAATTAGTTACAGCTGCTTCGCATATGTTAGTGACGATACTGTATTTAAAACCTGTCTGGCTATTCAAGCACACCACCACCGCTTAATCGCAAATGATTGCTTAACAGTACATTAGTGGTTAGCAATTCATCATGATAGGCTGAGTGTTTGATTACTATTGGTTGTACTAGGACTGTGATTTTAAAATAACTATAAAGTTCATTTAGGATACAACCTCATTCCAGTTCAATATTGAGAAGTTCCCTTTGTTGGAGCCAACAGCCTGTATCAGTTTTTAGAGATGAAATATAAATGTTATTCTCAAAGTACATCATTTAAAATCAAAATATAATTAAAAATAATGCATGGTGGTCTACAGATAAAGACATATATTCTTAAAATCCTAAGACTGATTTTATAATGATCCAAGAACATCAGGGCCTGAGAAAAACAGATGTAATTGTCTTTCAATTTTACTAATGTAATTCTTCCTACAGCTATTACAAGTTAAGTTTGTGTGTTTAGGTTTGTGGCTAATAGTAATTTATGACAATGTATTATTAGCTGGAAAATGAGATGGCCTTGAAATCCATTGCTCAGTTAGAGACATCTTTCTCCCATCCTACCGTTTGAACTGTTCATTAAGTTAGGGACGATTCGGTGGTCATGATGAACTTACAGTTCACTCTTGAGGTGTGGCAACTTGGGAACAATTGTCCGTCTCTCTGGCATTTTTGGAGAATCTCTAATATAATTGCATCCGATTGTTTGACATGAAGTGATGAAAAATACAGGCTTAAGATTCCCTGAGAGGAAAACTTGCAGCAAAATATCTTGGCATGATCGATTTTCCTCGTAAATTGTAATTCCCCCTCACATTTGCTCCTCAACGATGGAAACTGTGGTCAGGTCAAGATTGCTAATCTTGAACGTGTCAGAATCTATAATGTAAATAAGAACACACTGCCACCCACTTATTATAGCTCTACTTACAAGCGTTAACGGCACCCATTTTGGACAGCTTTGTGTACGGTTTGAGTCTGACTCTGTGCACAGCTATTGTTGCAGGGACTAATTGTTTACATGTGGTTTAATGGTAACCCTATCATTTAGCTGGTGAAGTACATTATGATTCACACCAGAAAACGAAGGGGTTTATGTCAGTTATGTCATACCATAATTACTTGCAGGATGGACAAAGACTTTACAATGAAACAGAAATTGGCTGAGAATTGCTGTAGGTGGTCTGTTGTAGGCTAATCAGATTTACACTCTCGATTTATGATTTCCTCATCTGTGAAATTCTCTTATTTTGTCTGTGTTGTGACTAAGGATACTAGTTGTTGGAGATGGTTTGCTTGTTATTGTGAAAAAGTACAGTCAAAACCCACTTGTTACCTCATGTCTTTTTTATTTAAACCATAAAAATGTAACATCACATAATAAACAATGTCAAACCTTGGATTTAGTTATTTAGAAATAAAATCAAAATAATGGTTGTCCTAACTTTACAGCTAAACAAGAAATAAACAAAAAATCAAATAAACTTTGTCTGTCTTTTGACATGTTATATGATTTCATGGTTTAACTAATAACATGCACATAGGTACACACACAAGAAAAAGTAAACAGTCAAAAAGCAGCTTGATGTAAGTCTTCTTTCCAGTCTGGAAAGGAATTTGAAATTTGTTTTAAAATGTTAGAAATTTGTTCTGGATTTGAATAATTGCAATTGTCACAGCTGAATTTTAGAATGCTAGAGGTTGACATCTTATATAATTTGTGAGGAAGACCAAGAACTAATCACATCTAAAGGGTGTACTTGAATTGTCCAATCCACCTTTATTAAAATGTCATAAATTAAGAAATCAAATTGTCCTTTACCACTTAACAGATAAAAGATTATTCTAGGAGAATATACAACCATTCTGTAAGTTTTGGAACTCAAAACCTCCTTGTTACCCAACTAACAATTTTAGGTTGTATGAACATTTCCCTAGCGTTTCCATTGGGTAACAGAAACACCACTAAACAGAAATGTTGAAAGTTTCAAGAATGTTCAAATGTCCACTTTTTTTAGATGTATTTGTTGTAGCTTGATTATTCAACATTATAACATTATTCAAACAATTCCTTAAAATTCGACTGAAAATAAAAGATGATGCAGTGCTGACTATACTGGATCTGAAAAAAAAAACATTGCAATACACTAGTGTGAGTAACAATGTTTTTATCATGTGTCACTATTGCTTTGTCTGTTAATATGCAAAACTGTTAGCCAGCCATAACAGTGGGCATTTACAAGTTATGAATGTGGCATGTCTATCAAAATAAAATCTTTCAAAGAAAGGGTCAAAAACAGGATAGAAAACAGTCTATTACTTATACCTTATGATTATTTGTGATGTAAAAATCTTGCTAACATTATAAGTGGACATCACAGAACGTTATAAAGATGCAGTTTTTGACCCCAGCATACTTGCCTTTGATAACTTTCATCAATGCATGTTGTAATTAGTGAATAATCCCTGTCTATGATTGGTTGCCCCAAACTCATTCATCTAGTTAAACCAACGTTGCTACAGTGTGTTGAGTTAGTCAGGATGGGGTCAGTGTTTGACTGATAGCTTCAGCAATTTCCCTCTGCCAGTAGATACCAAAATTACACCATTACCTTGGCATAAAACTTCTTTCTCTATTAACATCTCAGAAGTAGATCCCAAACAAACAGAGCAGTGTTTTCATAGCACCACAGAGCCACAGTGTTTACACTCTTCAGGGAAATCAACCTAGCATTGGCTTACTTTTATAGTTGTCTCTTCATATTAAGATAGAATTTAAAAGGTTTTTAAACATAAAAATACCAAAAAAGGTCTAATGTCATTTGATTGTGTCATCTTTTCAAATTAACAAATTCTGCCTGGGATGCCCTAATGTTGTTTTTTTAAGTGTACTGTTTGATTTCACATTGCGTCTAGATCAGCATACTATGACTGGATAAGTGGGAAGTTCATTCTTTATACAGTACACAAACAACCGTAAAGATGAAGCATATTAATTCCATGTTGTCAGTTCTTCAGCAAAGTTCCTCTTGACTGCATTGTTTGTTCATCAGTTGAACCGTTAGCAGAAACACTGGGTGTCATAAGAACACTGAAGTTACTAGGACAACCGATATACCAGCCCATGCAAAGGCAGCAAACTTAATTTCTGACCGCTGATTTGATAGTTGAAATGAAAGTTCCTTTTTAGAATTTGCTGGTAGTAATATGTAATGTCTTCTAAACAAAAAAGACAAAATATCCTAATTGGCTAATTTATATATGTAATGTCTGGCTAATTAAAGTGATAGTTGTGAAAGCAGCAGTGATTTTGTTATATTTGCAGAATTGTGTGTCATGCATAAAAGATGGAGAAGACTGAAGGACAAAGGTAAAAGATTTTTTTGTGCAGATTGAAAAAAATTGTCTGTTTATAATGTTACAGGAATAGAACAGTCTTGTTTATTATCTGTGGTGATTCTAGAAACCTCACTCTGCAGGTAAGGTATTATGGCTATGATGTCATCGTTCAGACAGTCACAACTGTTGTATACTAATTCCTCACCTGTTGTGAATTTGCTTATTCTGATCATATTATCCCTGTTTTGCATTGTTGAATCTATTTTGTATATTTGAAACTATTGATCTATTGAATTCATAACTGCCAATGTAACTGAACTGAGAAAATGGTCTGTCCATTGTGACTGTGGGATCAGTTACACAGTGTGTGTTGTGACCAGATTATATCTTTGAGTTAGTAAAGAATGTTTTGACTGTTAACAGCCGAGACATTATCCTCTAATCCTCAAATATGATGTTTAGCTGAGATATGTCATAGAGATATGTCCAAAACATAGTGAACTTCCCACCAGGCAACATTTCTGGACATCATTGTCATACTTCCAATGTAAAGGTTGTACTAAACAGTAGCCAGCATAATTATGCTGCCTTATGTTATTGATATGTGTGTAAAAAGACAATCCCAGAATGCATTGTGACGAGTTAAGTGAAATTAGTTGAGTTTTATATTGGAGTATGGAGGATGGATTCCACCTCTTCTTGTTGGCTTTGCTTGCCATGTGGTAGCAATCCCGCCTCTTGTGCTCCAGGGGACAGTTGCACCAAAGTCAAGTGTAAGCCTTATGCAAGGCTTAGCTACTTCTATGTTTGTGATAAATATTTACTCCCATTGCCCTTAAAAAAACAACAACTAGGAGCAGCTATGTTCACTGTAGATGATGCATGTCCATGCTGGCACATTTTACTACAGTGATTAAATTCGAATTTGTAACCATAATAACGTTATGGCATGTACTTTCCTGTTCTGTCTTGACCCCGCCCCCTGCCCAAGTTTTTCAATAAAGACAATTTGAGTTCTCCTGTTTCAGTTATGTAAACCTGACAGGAATATTCTTTTACAGTAAGATGGTTACAATTCTCAAATCATTACATCAATTACTGGATCAGTCAGCCAAACTGCAGTTGTTGCCTAACAAATAGCACAGCAGTGTTTGGTCCTGTATGCTTATCAATTTTATATTGTGTTACCAGCTGGTGAAAAGCAAACCAATATGGGGAACATAGCTGTACAACATAATGTCAGTTATTGTGGAGGTTCCTCAACCCCTCCAGGTTCTGTGGTCACAGGCAACCTCAGATGAACCCTCATAAGTTTAGACTACCACAATTTTCTGCCACTTTTACTACACATTATACAATGGATCTGATTTAAACAATAGAAAGCACTTCTTTGTTCTTTTGCTGGCATTAGAGCTTTGTGAAATGGGGAAATGGCATGCTGTATAATGTCCCAGAGTGTGCTAGGTGTGCTTTAGCGTGACATTCTACAGGCGTTTCTACGCACCACAGTGCAACGGCATCTTTGATGTTTATGTCCGTCACTATGGTTACAGGCATCACTTCTAAATAGAATAAAGGCTTGATTTCGGTCGTTCATACAGACAGGTAAATAGTATGGCATTAGGGCATTTTACCCTTACACATTCAAACATTCAAATTTGAGAACAATACATTTAAACATCTGTATGATTTTAAAAAATAATGATATATTATGAAATATATATATATACTGTATATATATATATATATATGTATGTGAAATGTATCAAAGATACGAGTTCTGCAATATAAACAGCATGGCAATATCTAGTGCTAACTGTTTAGTGCAGACAGGACATCATTTATCCAGATTTAAATTTCAGGAAGGATAAGAAAAACAGATTTATTTGCTCCACTCCACTGCCAAAAGGTAATTTATCAGACTCAAAACTTTCAAAAAAAGCCTGAACTTCACTTCCTCTAGACTCATTAAGACTTTTTGGATAAAGTTAAATGTGTTGGCTCTTTTGGATAACTGAGATGCTGAGATGCCATTTGAATTTCCATTGATTAAGACGATCAAGTGTTACATCATTGATTATCTGGTTTATCAGACTGCTCCACTTAAAGACAGGAATAGAAAACTGTTACTCATTACTCAAAATTTCTAAAGGCTGACTGCAGTCACATACTAGGAGGCAGTTAAAAAGAGTTATCAAACAAAATTAAACATTTATGTACATTTTTTTGGAGTCATTTATGCATATAGGGAGGGAGAGTTCAGAGAACTGCAGCATGTCTAACAGGAACATCAGCTTAATCCTTTAAGTGTGACAACATATTCTTCATTCACTGTGGATCAGTATAGCCTCACAACACTATTTATTATGAGAGTTCAATCAAAGATAATTCACTGTTTTATCTTTATCAGGCATCAAGAAGTTTAACCACTTGACCTGGAGATCATAAATCTTAAAGAGCTGAACCAGTACTTTTCCTATTTCTATTGTATGGGCAGACCCGCGTTCCAGGAACTGGAACTGGTGGGTCTGGTAGGTCACTTTAAAGACAACCTCTTGTGTCACAGAGCATATGTGGTCTGCATTAACTAAATGCATTTTGGCTGCTTGGGTCTCAAGAATGTTGTGTTTTTTGACCTTTAGATAACTTGACAGTTTTCCCTGTTGTCTCATATGGAACATTTCCCTCACCAAGTATAAGTTCTACCATACGAAAAAAGTGGGCACTGGAAAAATATTTAAGATTTTTAAGATTTAGGATATGTGTCAGCCCTCTCTGGAATCACTGCATAGGGCAATATTATTGTGTCAGCTGATGCTACTGAACTTGCATCACTCTCAAATGGTATTACTTTTAGTACAGCCTTCTGTAGAAGTTCCTCAATGTCTATAACAGAACATAGCTGCCCATCAAAGTTGGGATCTTGGTATAGGCTAAAGTCGAAGCATAAACTTTTCTTTTATCAATGTTTTTAGCTTTTCTACAAAGTCTGGATGTGAATGTGTGAAAATGTGAAATGTGTTTAAAAACAGAATTTTTTAGTAAGCTGATGCTAATTATTGCCAACGTTGTTTTTTTCCACTCCATTTCAAGTATATGTCCCCATTTTTAAGTTCATTTCAATCATTCACTCGTAGTTCCTGCACAGAAAGGAAACAGAGCAGTTTACAAGCAGTTTATGTTCAATCCTATTTTTAAGAAGTCCTTCTGCCTGGCCTGCAGAAACAAACATTCAATTTGCATAATCTGTAGCATTTATAGAGACCTTTGATGCACTGTATATATTTTGGCTGTCTCTGTTGGTCTCTATGAAGTATTTGCCACTTGGGGCACAGTAGCAACCTAAACAGAAGCAACACTTTTATTTGGGGTTTGACAACAATGAAGCACTGAAATGAAAATCCATTATGTGCTGATGCCTGATAGTAAGATACTTTAAGGTGTTCTTGACATTTTGTGTGTCATGTCCTTTTGAAAAAAAACAATGTTCCATAGATGAACTAGAGATCCCAAACACTTTAGAAACACTGCTTTAAGACCCTGCCTGTGATCACTTACTGTATTTGAGACTGCATGTATTGGATGAATAGTTCTGTGAGAAGACTATACCTATGAGGAGACTATACCACCTAAACAATTTCTTTATACATTATGGACTTCATGTTCTTCAGGGTGTCGCGAGTGAACTGTGTAAAAAGAAGCAAAACAAAGTAGAATCCTTTCAAAAGGCTTTAATATAAACAATCCACAAGACAGACTGTCAAAGACTGGAAACTGATAAACACAGCCACAATAATACTGTGTCTTAAGAATTAGTCTATGTCCTGGGCTTAACAAACACAGATATGGGGCACTGAGGATTGCAGTACAAACAGATGCATCCTTACAAAATTTACAACACTTGAAACAGTGTAACCACGATCAAGCCCCCGTGTTGATTTATGAGATTGCTTGATCATTAGTCTTCACAGTCTTCAGCCGCTTCAGACGCTTCAATGTTGTATCAATACAACATCAAATAGCAATATATAAGATATTTCCCAAAAACAAACCAGGTGAGTGAGTCATTCTAAACACAGACCCTTTATTGTGCTGTGAAGTCCTCAGACAGGAGATACATTTTAAAGGGAGTTCGGAAATAAACTGCAGAGATTTAAATTGCAGGATCAAATGCCATTATGTCAGGCTTTTTCCTCACCATTGTTCAAATGTGGGATTTACAGATGTAAGACAGTGGCAACAGACATGTGAGTCAGAGAATTTTAAAAATACACATGACTTAAAAATCGCTTTGAGTTTTGGTGGAGTCCACCATCTGGATATTTGAGTTCCACCCAACTGTTTGATATATTTTTTCACATCTCTTTTTAAGGGATGATCTGGAAAGCTGCTACGGATGTCACTCCGTATGCTATATCCGAGTGATCATAAAGCCTACAAACCTAATTTTTCATGTTCCTTCTGTTATTGATGCATTACATGAAGGTTTTGGAACGACGTCATTGTGGTAAAATTAATTGAAAGAAAATTCCCCACATACAATTGTTAAACACCAATTCCCGTTCAGTGTTTTTGGCCGTCCTGAGCTGTTTACGTGCTAAACCATTGAAATATTCTGTTACATTCCATCTAACATGCCAATCCATCGGTTAAGGTCATGGCTGGGAAACATGGAAAAAAGAATAAATACATCACATACACAAATCTATGAAATTGAAATGAAGTATGTATGTATAATAATATACTAGTACAATATGGCCTCCATAACTCATATATTGTGACTTTTAATATAAGGGAGAACAGAGCTAGTTGTCCTCCAGTAGTGGGGCATATTGTCACACTCCATGTGGTAAGTGGTCAGAAATGGAATGGGGCATGTTACAATGGAGACTGTCATTAAACAGACTATAATAAGCTATTTGTGACAAATTCATAAATTTGCGAATCACTTAAAAGACAAAAAACTGGCCAGCAAATATTGTAAAATTTAAAACATCTGATAACTCAACATCAATTGCATAAAAAATATTGTAGGATTCTGATTATTTTTATGTCATGTTCTGGACTTGGACATCTATATTGCACATCTATATTAGACACTTGTTTTAAAGGATACTGTTCTGAAGGTTTGTTCAAATCTGTCTTCTATATATTTTTGACCCCTGCTAAATATATGGCAGTCTGGTTTTATTGTGCTCACATTACAAAAATGTGATTATATTGGACTTTCAGTTTTAAAGATAGAATTAACAAAAATGATTCAAACTAAAAAAAGTTTTAATCTGTGTTTTGTATGTTGAATCCTCTAACAGAGAAAACATAGAACATTCTAATCAATAATTTGTTTTATAGTGCATTATAATGTTTTAAAGAAAGTTATTCAGTGCACTATGAAAGAAAGTATTATAGAGCTTTTTATATCTGGGGGTACATTTTAATCGGCTAAATATTCTTGTGCCTGTAAAGGTTGAAAAGTTGTGTTTTGGAATGAAAACAGATCTGACCTCTTACCTCTGTAATGGTATGTATTTTCTTAGTGACATAAATCACAAGGAAAACTTAATTTGTAGTGCTTGATTTATGTATTGACCAAAGACATTTGGAGTTGATGGTGTCTGACTGAACTTGGAGTGGGTTGTGTTGCTTCACTGCTTAGCCAAGGTGAATGAAAAGAAGACTGCAGAACTGTTCGGTGATGTGTGCTTTCAAGGTCCTGTGTAACAGAACCGGCATGCCACAGTCCTTCGGTTGACCTGGGTTCCTGTGTGTGCTGTAAAAAACACACGTTTCTTTATTTATCTCTGGGATAGGCTTTAATATGCAAGGACAAAAATCCACATACACCCTTCTATATTGTTTCATAGTGGCTGGATGCATGTAATAATAATAATAAAGTCAGGGACAAGATGTATGCAATTATACAGCCAGTGATGAATCATCTGTTTATCTGGGTGGGTCTTTTGTCAGATCAGATTTGAAAAGTTTGCAGCACGCTGTTAAATTTTACTTACATCATCCTAATTCTTAGAAACATTTTATAGAATGTTTGTGACCGATATTAAACAAATTCACACTCCTTAGACACCCAATCTATTAATCCCATAAATCTCTCTTTTGTTTAAAATGATTACGAATAAAAATCAGCAATGCAAACAATAATTGAACCATAAGTGTAACGTTAACCTTTAAGAATGAAAACATTTATAAAAACTTGTGGATCAAATAAATGTGGCATTGATTTTTTACAGGTTTTTCACAGGAAATTTGTAACCTTTTTGGTCACAGTCATGGTTAAATGAAGTTCTGCTTCCAGAACTCATAACAGTACACAGTTTTATTATGTACGCCTTATTTTTTTATGATCTTCAAATGCCCCTAAATGATATCCCAGTAATACCAGCCACAACAGGATTTGTGATGTTACTTTGTGTTTTGGCCAGCCTACCATATTTTCTTCATTTAGTCTTATAGTCCAACAAAACTCTTATTCATATTGTTAGTTTGTTTAGATCTGGGCACAGGGCGGTTAAGACCATTGCCATAAAAGTGACACAATTGCTTTGGAAGTGTCTGCACTGGGATTCATTTACCAGACCTGAAGAGGGAGGAAAGAGACAAATTTGTCAGCTTTTGCATCTTGAGCGCAAGAACAAATAAACAGGAAGGTGAAGCAAGTCTTTGTCTGACTTGTGTAATGAAAAAACAGACATGACATTGACATAGATCTGCCATCTGGATCACACCGCTGGAAAATACTGGTTGCCGGGCAGACGGTGATGTCGCACTCTTCTGCGACTATTTCCTCCGCATTTACCAGGAAAAGACCTCCCTTTTCCACTGCTCTGTCCTTCACTTCCAGAGGCAGCAGCTTTTCTGTAGGTTTAAAAATGTCCCTTTTATGGCCTGCAAGAAAAGGTCATGCAGGATTTGAAATAGTAGCATTTTTCACCAGCGCGACATTTTTGTTTCTTGTATATGTCAGGTTCATTTTGGGATTATAGGTCTGTCCTCTGAAACATGCTTGAGTTGGATGAGTTGAGTCATATTGGTGGGAAAATGACATGTGGAGTAAAAAAATGTCTCAAACAGAAAGACGACAATATCCTCTGTCAACTGTAATAACAAGTTGCTTTCTAGAGTGCAGTAAGAAAACTATAACGCATCCGTTCGATTTCAGTGCTGCTGTTCAGCTGCAGATACTTCTAAATACATTTTTAAGTAAGTTTAAACAAGGTACTTCGGTGAAGAATATCGTGAGAAATCGACGAAACATATGGTCAGCAGTGAAATAGAGGCATGGCTTTTGGGAACACTAGTTGTTTTGGATGAGGGCTAGTATGTGTTTGATAACATCTGCTGGAGTGAGAGGATTTTTGCATCATAGAGATAAAAGGTAGACAAACGTTGAAGCACGGCCACGGTGCACAAAGAATCTATTCATGCTTTGTTGCAGAGGTCTGGAAAATCCCAGGTCACATCCAGCCCTGCAGTATAACCTTAAGTCACATCCAGCCCTCTGCACATTCAAAGAAATGTGTCAAAACAAACAGACTGCTAAAGCTTTGCTTCTGCCTGGTGTATTCTAAATAGCCCAGAAAAACAAACTGAACCTTATGTTTTTTAAAAGTCTCATTCCTTGGACACATTTACAGTCCCAGCACCCTGCAGTCATTTTCCTATGTGATGAATTCCTATGAGTGGCTGCATTTGATATTTATTATGGTTACGGGTTTATTCACAGGTGTTTTTCACGGGAACAGAAATGGGTTTGACTTCAGATATCATTCATAATCTGAATCTGATAAAGGCCTGTGAAGAGCCTGAAGAGGATCAATTCAAATCCAGGTAATTATTTTGCATGATCAGTAGAGGCTGACTGTGATATAACTCACAGGCTAAGACAGACTTAATTTTAAGGCTGTTTCCTGACGAGATCCTGTTGTCGCTGGTCGTCTGAGATTCATTAAGGGATTAATATAGTTGTTGCAGGTGTTTAGCGCATTTGAACAATGGCAACATTTAGACTGATTGGTTAGATCAAGAGTGCTGCTCTCTTTTATGTGGTACGATTCAAATGTTTTGCTGGCTTCTCCAGTAGCCTGAGGATCCCGGCAGGAAACCAGCATGAGGGATTTTCTGCGTTGAATAGCAAGAGCAATCAAGATGGAGTAGCTGCCATCTGTAGTGTTTGCACCATTTCATCAGCTTCAAGTACTCAGGTTTTTGCGAAGGCACTACATTAAAGGAAAAAAAATAATCTTGTGTTTGTCTTTCACCCAGCCAATGTGTAAAAAAGCCATAATGGAGGAGAAATTTAGAGACAACTAAAACCTTCACTTTGACATATAGATGTTCATGCCAGCTGGGAAGGTTTCTCACACCAATAAAAGCGCCAAGACTGATAGAGCTAGTGAGGCTATACCGAGTTGTGACTGGCAAATCCAAATTTTGACCTCATCGTACCAGATGTTGGCTTGCTATATGCTGTTACATTCCATCAGATTGTAATCTGTTTAGGTCTTCTGTTGGTAAGCCAGCTGGATAAATCCCTGGCAAATTAATTTGCTGTATCTATGGAGAATGACCTAAGCTTGGCATCGCAGTATCTGACCCAAAACAACTTAGTAACGCTGAGGGATGCAACACGTACCAACTGTTATGATTGGAATTGAATCTCACCCTTTAACTTGTGGATCTGTCACAGTCAGTGAGTAGGAAGGGAAGAAGGGTGACAGATTGAACCACTGCCTTTGACATTTCTCTCTGATTTCCTGTCACGTATTGCACGCCACATTTTGGCATCAAAGAACCTGAATCTGACTGAAGAAATTAAATGAGCACTGCAAACACAGTATTACTGTAAGATTAGGATGTGATTAATTGATGACTATGACAGACCTCTGAAAGAAAAGAGTGAGATTTTAGAAAAAAACATGGCTGGTGTGACAATTCCTACCAAAACCAACTTCCTGGAAATATATATGAAAAAACTGAAAAGGTCCGGCTTTCGCAAGAATACCAGCAAGATGTTCTTCAACATGTGAATCACATTAATTAATACTCATGTGCCATTAATGCTTATTTATTAATACTCAATACAGCTTTAGGCAATAGGAATTTCAACACAGCTGAAGTTCTCATCATATGGTTTCTGTGCCAATATTTTAAATACAATAGTGTATTATGCTTAATGGATTATTACTTTGACCGCATTATTGCTTTGCATTTTCATAAATACAGCTTCCTGCGAAATTCTTTATTACCACTGGTTCAATTTCATGTGGTTGTTTTGTGAATAAACAAAAATAGAACAATTTTTGGCATTGAGAAACAGACCAGATATTGAGTGGCTGAGAATGTCTGTTTGCATTTAGAGGCTAATATGTGGTGTGTGAAAACTTATTCCTCAGAACAGAGAACTCTGATTTGCTTTATGGTTGAGATAGTTGGACATGAATCTAAAATAGCATTCAGGCCAAATCTCCAATTAAAATGATACCAAAACACTTTAAAATTTTTATACTGAGAGTTGGCAAAAATAACATCTTCCATTTTGCGCAGCGGACCATCTGTCCAAGGAAAGAGCTGAGCTAACAGAGTGCACCTTTACAGCCAGCTGGCAAAACTTAGCATACCGAAAGTCTGAAGACAGTAAAGTGAGGAAACGTGTAGCTTTGCACCTGCCTGATAGATATTCCAGCAACCTTAAAAATAGTGCAGCTGTTTTGCAGTTTTTCAATACAATTGACTTATTCTTAAGCAGTTAAAGGATTGGTATTTCAGAATTGTTGGATTTGTAGCTAAACAAAGCTTGACATAAGACAATTTATATAACACTGAGCATTTTGGTGCATTATCATTTGGTATTTATTAAGACACATTATAACTTATATTCAATAGCACCTGCTTAAGTCAAATCATAACAAATACTTGGAAACCAATGACATCACCATCAGTATGAGGATACATTTTTGGATTATGGGAAAGGGGTGTGGCAATGGGGAATTCGGTCCCCATTCTTTGATACACTGCAGAGAACATTGGATAACTTTTAGAGTTTCATGTATGCCCTGGTTAGCCACAGCTAACCACACATTGTGCTCTGAAGTTACCATCAAGGAGCAGATGTTGATCCCCGAAATTTGTCCAGCAGGCTGAGGCAGAGTCATACCCCAGTGATTCCATTGATGTGTGACTAACTGATGAGCTTCCAGTTCATACATCATGCTTAGATAAGGTATAAAAAATGACCATCAGACCGTAGATGTAGAACTGGGCATGGATGCTAGAGTGTTTGTTTAGATCTCAGTCAAGAGATATTCTAGGCTTGCAGCTGCAGCTTCGTTTGTCAGTGAGTAAGGCAAACCACTGTTCTGGTCTGTGCTCAGACCGTGGCTACTGTCAGATTAGGAACATTCACTGACACAATTTCCATTACTCTTGCATAGCTACTATGTTTTCAGTATAGAGTTAAAACTAGTGCAACTTGCCAAGTAAAGTGCTATTGTTTAAAAGGTAGTGGTATAGCTTGAAAAAATATGAAATCACTGTTTTAACATTACTTTTTATAAGGCTTACAATTTATAATTCAGGTCCTTACTATTTTTGCATTAATATAAATCATGAATGACATCTGATGTAGCTTTAATATGGTTTACTACCTTTTGTTTGAAACTTGTTTTTAAGTTACGCACTTGTTTTGCAAGTTCCTAAATTTTGTTATTCCATGGAATTGTTAGCTGCAGTCTATCCTCATTGCTGGGTGGACACAACATGTATGACTGCTTCATTTGTAAATACTATGAATATTTTTTTTTTGCTAATTAAAGAAAATAAATATGTGTATAATTGTATGTGACAAACAGAGATAGAGAAATACACTCTGTTGGCTCAGACCACCAATGTATATTGGTCACACATATTCACTGCCCCACACTGTAGTTTACTGTGTGTGTCAGGACAGACCGGACCACACAAAACTTCACCTGCATCTCTTCATGACACATAGTGTGTATACCAAGTCAAAGCCAAGCCATTTTAAACTTATAGTGGCATTTCTAAATGTATTTTTAGTCATAACAAGTACTTTCATTATGGTTAAATACAATAATTGCAAAAGGTATGTCTAAGATTGGAACACAGTACTCATGTAGCCACTTGCTTCGTGACTCAGATCTCCTCCTACTTCTATGGCCTGAACCAGCACACCCAAGATGTGATTCAGCCTAGAAGAGGCGTGACTCATGCAGCCAAAGGACTCCTAAATGCACACAACACCAAAAACGTGTGAATTTGATGCCTGCTGTGGTTTCGGGTCCCTCAGTGAAGTTTGTGCCAATCCGCATTCACACTCAGTGGTAGAACTGGCTTCCTATTTTTCCAAGCCACACTAAGAATTGGGATACATTGAGCCTGCAGTACCACACAAGGAACACCTCTGTGAATGATGTAGGCAGGTTGCTACCTCTGAGACTGTACACTGTTCCATTATGTTTTCCTAAAGGGTGCTAGGGTCAAAACTAACGCCTGTCCAAGTGGTAATAAAAGGTTCTTTCTTGGAGGTCATAGCAAGACGTCTGCCAGGTTTCTGCCTCTCCTAGTTTAGCTCAGGTAAGGAAGAGGGCAAGTTTTAAAACGTCTGAAAATGGTTTTGGTCAACGATTCATTTTTAACATAGCTATTTACATTACAGTTTGCTTAGTCATATCCTAATGTGTGAACCACAAACATGAATGGCACTTTTGCTGCCTTTGATTTGTTCAGTGGCCATTACGGTGTGGCTTCAGACAGCTTTTAGATCTGATGCTTCAATGATGTCTATGTGTACTCCAGAACCACTAAGCATTCAATAAATTCATCTTAACACTGCTTTATGTGTAAGGCAAGTTTACACCTTTCATCATACTCACCTTCCAACATACTGGCTAAAGGCAGTTTAAAACCCTTTGTATGTTCTTCAAGCTCGTCCTTTGTTTCCATGTGACTCGCCCTGATGAGGAGGTCATTCATGTTCCGTGCCATGTCTGGAGATGCCCAGGTTCTCCTCCAGACGTCATAGGCTTTCTCAGATGGCTGCAGAACCTTCATTTTGCCCAAAGCCCTTTATGTGGTTGCCTCAAACTTCCAAGAAAGATGAACTGGCCCATAATGTGGCCACAGAGTGACCGTCAGTGTACCACTACTGCGGTTCGGAAGATCTCACTACGAGCGGCTCAGAAAAGGGGAGTTTTAGGGAAATGCTTTTGACAGCCCCTTAAACAAATACAGTAGAGCAAAAACTATGGTGCACATTCACTGATATTTATTTTTTTCCCCTTTGCGAAATTGGATCTCTTTTTGAATGAGAGACTTTTTTCCATTCTGCACCTATCAATTTCTACTGAAGGATTAAACAGTTTTCTCTGTTCTCCTTCCAGTTACAAAACCTCGGTAGACAAATATAGTTCTCAATGCCCTTTTACTGGCAATGAATTCATTTTATTTAGCTTTCGTGTTTGGCATGTTAGAGCAGTCAAAGCATCTGTCTGCCTAATCGTGAGGCCAGTGTAATCTTTGCTGTCTTCAATCTATGGCTCAACGCTTCAGAATAAGTCAGTAATTTCAGCTTGTCAGCTTCTTTATACCATTATTAAATGAATGAAAATTCCAAATAAGGAAAATTCCAAATCAGTTTATAAAAGGGAATATTTATAGGGAATAAGGGAATAAGTTATTCTTGTTTTGTTGTTGCTAGAGCACAGGATAAGCAGAAAAGCAAAAAAGATCTGTTTCAGGGGCAACTGTACCAGTCTTAATAAGGTAGAACTCAGTAACCTACATGCGCACTACATTACAACGACACTCCAGTATATATTAGTTTCATGTGCCATTAAATGGAGGTTTTAGCAATGTAATTCTGAGCAGGTCTTCCTTATTTCATTGTATGAACATCAATGTCTCTTTACTCATTATTTAGCAAACAGAAAACATTTTTTAAACAGGCGACAAGTTTAATTACAAACGTTAACAGAGAATGTTAATGTTTCGACAAGTATGAGTCATTGATACAAAGTGTGTTTTTAATATACAAAGTATAATAACATCAGCTCTTGTTAAACAAATGTGTGTTATGCAGAGGCATGTAGACAGACAGATTTTTGTATCTTTATAGTTTTTATTATAATATAAATAAGAAATAAAATAAATCTCCTTACGATTTATCGCTTCTTTGTTTTTCTCACCCAAGTCACTTTGGAAGTGTCTGCTAAATACCTAAATACCTAAAATGATGAAACGTACACATAAAAATACATTTGAGTATTTAGCAATAAAAACACTGCAATGAACAAAATGTATATGTGGCATTTGTAATTCAGTGAAATTGGATGATTTTTTATGGTTGTGAATAGCTAGTGCTGGACAGATGGAATGTAATGGGCTTTTTCCTTAAATAATACCAGAAATGATGATGGCATCATTTACTGGCTAGATTCAAGTGTTCCTCTGAATGGCCTACAAAAATAGTTCAAGGAAAAATAGTGTATTGATGTTCCAAAGGAACAGTGTGCCATCAACTAATGAGTGAAAATTCTGCTGAAGAATTCCACTTTACTGATGTGCCAGTTATTAGTGACTGTGAATCTTCAGAAGCACACTCAGTTCTGGACCGTGAAGGGTCATATTTATGATGCACAACAGGAAGGAAGTGAGCTTTCGAAAGAAATCCAAAACTGCCTTGATTAATGGAACATTATGGATGAGAGCAAATCTGAGAAGAATTCTCATGAACGCCTGCCAAATCAATCTGTTAGAAGGAATGCTGAGGCATACAAAGCCAAAAGCTTTCTGTCATGTTTTCCAAGGAAACAAGAGGTTTGGTGGAGATTTAGCCTATGGAAAATGCTTACACAGATTTTGTTAGGAAAGAAAATTAAGCAAAAAATGATAAAGTTCCATGTGGAAACACCATCAGTGTTGATTTAGTAATTTACAGTATTCCCATACAGAGGCCTATTGGCTTCTGTATGGGATGGATAGCTGGATAATTCAGAAGATCTTTTATTTTGGCTATTGTCTTGTATAGGAATGTTGTGAACAATAAAAAGTTTTAGAAGAAGCCAACCCACATTGTGCTGATTCAACATTTCCTCTGGTGGGAGGTTTGTAGACTAATAATGACCTTTCAGCCGATGAGAGCTAACGGCCTTAATGACACCTTCATAAAGTGATTTCCTTCTTTGGTGAAAAAGGCTTTGGTAGGTCTCCACTTGTAGTTGGTCGCGATACAGACAGCACTGCTTGACCACAGTCTTGCTTTGGATAGCAAACACCATGTACAAAACATACATTCATGGTGACGCCCATAGACAAAATAAAACAAGCAGAAAACAAGAACTTCCCTTCATTTGTTTACTTTTTTCAGCCATGAGTTTTACTCTTGGCGGTGAACTGTTAAAACATATAAAATGAGGGCTGTGATGTGACTTGAAGTTTGTTTGAAATGCATTTTGGTGAATTCAGGGCAAGAATTGCCCAGAAGCCGTTTTGTTTTTACATAGCAGCCATGGATTTGGCTTTTTTGCTACCCTACAATATGTAAAGGAACTGATTTGGGAATAAGTTAGGATCAGTGCCTCCATCCTCTCAAATATAGTATGTAATTCTTGGCAGTGTTCGTTTGCATGCAACATATGAATTGCAAACATTTAGGGCTTTAGATTTAATGTGTCAATTTCTTGCAGTTAATTCTATTAATAATGTGATAGAAATATTATAATTATTATCACTTTCCTTACTATGCACGTCACTTTGGATAAAAGCGTCTGCTACGTGCCTAAATGTAAAATTAATAATGCCTCTTAACCATTAAGATTGACAGCCTTAATTTCATTATATTATTCATATTAGTTTGGCCCTTATAGCTTAATTCAGTGAAGAGATGACAGGGAAAGCATGGTGTAAGAGAGGGAAAGAACCACAAGCTGGAAGTCAAACTCAGGTCGCACAAAGAGCTATTGTGCAATGTCTCCACGCAGCCCACTTGGCTATTGGTACTGACAGTTTTGTTATATTATTGTAGATATTTTCAATGTGTCAGTCTCTTAAAAAACATAAAGCGATCACGAATCAGCCAAGCAATGAAAGGGAATGTTAATGCACAGCTTTCTCCAGGTATTTCAGACCTTGATTTGGAAGCCTCAAACCATCTTTGTTTACACACTCTCACAATCATTGTCAGGAACAAATAAAGTGTTGTCCTGTTGATTTATATTCTCTTGTGCCAGGAAATGATAAAAAAGACTAAATGACAGGTCTGGAAGACCGCAGGTTTCTGAGACAGAAAACACAAGAAGGTCAAATACCTCATCAAAGATTTCTTTAGGACTGGCCAACTAAAATTTGGTAGCCATAGCATCTGGTAGAGCTTTTTTATCATTTCCACCCTGACCTTACTCTGGCCAAACCCATCCACCCAACCCACTGGACAATCGCTCCAACACTGTCTGTCAGTGTCACTAAAGCTGCAATTTCCCGAAAATTATATCTGTGTCACTTATAGCCCTGAGAACCAAGAGGACCTTTCAGATCGCTGGTGTCAAATTAAAATGTCACTATATCTTTATTATATTTTGTTCTGTCTGGCACAGATGCTCTTAGCGCATCAAATGCAAAAGGTTTGAACAAAGCAACTTACAGTGCATTGGGACATACAGTATATTTTATAAGTCTGTACATTCCCTGGGAATCAAATCCATGACCATGGCAATATTAGCACCATGCCTTAGCAGTTAATCTGCAGGAACATGAGCTGCTAAACATAAAATACATATTGTCCGTTTTTGGATCAGATATGAAGAAGTTCAATTACAGAGGTACAACTGCATGCGCATGAAAGGTTGATATTACCATCAGATTGATGGTATTATGCTAACAGTTGGGAATTCATCCCAGTAAATCTGGTTTTTACCTCTCCCCAGTACAGAGATGTGCTGCTGCCAGCCAACTGTCAGTTCAAGTTCCTGTTCTTTTCATTAAAGGAATCGGTTATGGAAATCAATTGTGTTTTTGTGTTTAAGGGCCACAGTGTTATCAGTGAAACCATTCAACAGAGGGAGATGACTATTATCAATCTAGGGTGTATGCAAATGAGCCTGCTTTATGGACTTACAGCTGCCCCTGGTAAATCTGTTTGAAATGTCTTGTGACATTTGAAAAATGGAGATCCTATAGAAAAAAACTGAGATCCGTTAATGAGAGGACTAACAGCCGAAAGCTCAGACTGGAATTTTGCATGTGAATAGCAGAACACATTTGGGTGTTTTAATGCCTTAACCACAAGGAACACACATATTAGTCACTCAATAGATGCTTTTCTTCTAAATGAGGAATAGGTCATTTCTCCTTAGGCTTTTTGGAAGAAACCCCCTTGTTTGCTGTAGGAGTTCAGGAACTAAATTGCTCTTCAGAGAAATGCCCACACAACACCTCAATACTCAATTTATGTCATAATTGTGCTATTATTTTTGGCACTTTCCACAAACTTGGTACACTTTGGTCCTATTACGTTGTTTCTGAAGCAAAGGCATGTGTCTCTGTTAAATTATTATCTAACATAACAGTAATCAAAATGGGGATTCCGGACTGTCCCACCTTAGAGGTTTACTCAGCTGTATCCATCAATTATCAAGCTCCACCTTCCACCCTGTTACCCAAATTATTGTACAGCGGGAAGAATGATCAAGAAAACTGTTACTTTTGATTTTTTTATGTTTATCTTTGTTTGTTTATTGCTGAAAACAAAAACAAAATCACAAAAATCAAAGTTTTAAAATATTTAGACCCTAAACATGGTAACAAGGTTGCAAAAACTGCATACCCAATCACAGCAAATATAATATCTATCTGACCATAGGGTGAAGATCTTGTGAAAGATCTTCAACAAATAAAGTGTATTAAACAAATAAATTAATTGTAATCTTCTGGGCACTTGTTTGTTTTTACTGACCTTATAGTGTACTTTGTGTGGAGAATAATATAAAAAAGAAAATACAGTAACCTCCAGTGTTTCCAAAGCATTGTCATTTTTATGATGAGTGTGTGGGTAATGGCTTTGAGTTGGTTTGTAGACTGGCCACATGGCAGAACTGATGGTTGACCTCTTAACACCCACATCACGTCTGCACATACATCAGTGAAGAAATCCACAATGCCTCACCACAGGTCGGCCAGCCGATCCACGCGTCACTGATGCCGTTGAGAGCTACGTCCGCCTAAGACAGACTAAATGCTGCGGTGCATCTTCTCCCACAATCTACCGAGGTATGGCCCGTGTTGCTCCCACAATTTAAGCAATGAAGCACCCAGTACGTCAGGAAAATACGCAAGAAGGCTGCTGAGACTTGTTAGGGTCTTCAGGGTGAGTCAAGGTCTGATGGGTAACACAGCATCTGTCGACAGATGCAGTGCAAGGGTAAATGTTTTCTGGAGATGATTATGATGATATGCAATATGAAATGGTGTATGATTTTCTCATCGCTTCCTGGACGCAATGTTGCTGTTTGAGAGCCTCCAAATGGGTTTAAAAAATGATTTGGGGACAGAACAAAAGTAGAATGTTTGACTTTTCATAAAAAGTTTACCCTCGGATATTACTAAAACTCAAAATATTTAGAAATTACATAAATACTCATAAATTGCAAAGGTACCATTCAGAAGCTGAATGTGCCAGTCAGAGGAACTGCAAGTGGGTTGTCGCAGTGATGGGCGTGCTATCCTGGGTAGAATCTTTCAGGACACACTCGG
The DNA here is from genome assembly GCA_036877625.1 of Ambastaia sidthimunki. NCBI lineage: Eukaryota > Metazoa > Chordata > Actinopteri > Cypriniformes > Botiidae > Ambastaia > Ambastaia sidthimunki. The sequence goes on from JAZGTK010000935.1 coordinate 32,249, forward strand.
GAACAATTGTGCAACCACACAAAATCGCAACCATACTTTGTGGCCATGTCATAAAAGTCAAGACTGTTGAAGTACTTTACATGCAGCTGGTGTCCCTGCTGTCCCCCGTGACCTGCAGTATGTCGCTTGCCAGGGTTTTTTAATCCACAAGCTGGTTTGGACACACTGATGTCAAATACTGTGACATTTGTTTCGACTAGTATAGGGGGTGCAGTTGGTCTGCTTTAAGCCAAAGATCACAGTGAAAGAGGATCCTGGCAATAGTGCCCTTAAGAACAGAAAAGCATATAATTGTAAAGAGCTTGTCAAAGTAATTTTACAACTGGTTTGTTTCTTTTACTCATTCAAGTCACTAAGGCACGGTACTGGTCTCGGATTGAAAGTTTTTGCAGATTTCAAAATCAGTGCTATTTATGAATAATACATTTGGGTTTAAAACAATTCTCTTTTGCTAAAAACATTTCTTTGTCCAAGAATTATAAAACTTCGTTTTGTGTTCTTTCAATGACAGATCCATCATCAACAGTACGTGCTGAAAGTTATTTCATAGCATTTAATGAAAATGTATTATTGTTGCAGTTTGGAAACCGCATGTCTTGTTACTGATATAAATATCCAGAAATATCCACGTCATAGATTGATTCATGAAGCCCGTCACCACATTTCCCGAATAATCTAAAAATATGGACTTATTGCATCCCTGTTTCATCAAGAGAGCACTTGCCGCAGGTAATGATTTTTTCCTTCAGCCAGAGGATAAAAGGCAATGCCATAAAGTGGGTGGGCACATTCTGACCTTATCCCTTAAACTATAAGTGTGGAAACGTTCTTGTCCATGCAGAGTTTTGCCAGACTTATGCGTGTGTTTAATATGCCTCCACCGACAGCATTGAAATTGCAGATGGTGAGTATGATGGTCTGTTTGTCTGCTGTCAGCACCGTCCGTTCCGTCTTCTCCTTATTTTCAGTTTATGATGCTGATTGATATATGGAAACGATTAGAAACGGAGTATAAAAGCGAAATTCTCGTTTTGTACTGGTCCTATTACCTTACAGACGGTTTTTCGGAGAAGCGCATGGGAATGATGCGGCTGATCTCCTCTTCAGCTTACCCCGCGAAAATATGCGCGTTTGAACGTATCAGAACGTTTTAAATTTCAAATCGTGATGAGGTTCATTTTCGGGCATCACAGACACTTTCGGAGTCAGAACGCGCCAATAATCAAACATCACTTATGGGATGCGCACAAATACTGTGTAGTTAGGCGACTGGTTGATTTTGAGACGTGAGCTATGTATGACTTACTCTGCTTTAATTTACGCAGAATGTGTCAAGGCTAAACAATGACGATGTTTTTTGTTTAGTGTCCCTGAAGCATCTGCATAGAGCTGGTTTCCCTAAAAATGTCATATTAATCGGAAATGCTGTAACACAGTTTAACAGTAAGCTTAAATTTATTTTGCAAATATCTCAGCGTTACACACACTAAGCTATAATTACATTATCATCAATATATAAGGATTTTATCATACAAATGAAGTAACCCATATGACTCATTTGGATTTTAGTGTCTCCTGCATGCACAGTTGATGGATTTGTCTTTTTCATGTTGTGCGTTAGTCTTTTGATGTAGAGATTATTGTGACTCATAGGAGCTGTAGTTTTTTGTGATGTGCTTTGCATGTGTGGCTGTTCGTGGTTCTTTAACATTTGCATGAATCTACCTTTGAGAGATAATTATCGAAATGAGATCATGCTTTCAATAGACTTTCCATTTGTTTCCAAGACCTTTTTGGATAAACGTTTGTATATATGGGTTCCCATAGAGATCGCAGTTATCTGGAGAGAGTGAAAGTCTCAGAACTTCCCTAAATGTGTCTCTCTGTTTGGATGTTGCTATCACCTCGAGGGGACACAAAGAGGTAGTCTTTCAAACCAGCATGATTTGTTTTTTCACCTATCTGTGAGATTACAAAGACCCTGAATAAATTAAACAAGATAAAAACCTACATTTATTCAGCCATTTATTTAGTCAACTTCCTCTTTTCTTCCAGTGCTAGTAATACCAGCTCTGTGGCTGAAGGCTGTTGTTTTCTCCTTAAACTGTCCCTCTCAAATAAATAAATAATGTCAGAGGTCAATTTACTGTTTTTTAATTTGATCTGAAAATACGCAGCCTTTGCAGATAAATATTATGTTGATTATTTTGGTTTGCTAAAAGATGTGTGGATGGTTCCTTTAAATGTCTTGTAATGGTCAAAGTATTTATGTTGCTCTGAAGAAACTCAAAACAGAAATTACATCAACTCAAAATTTGCCTAAAATGGTTTATCAGCTGGTTTTGATCATTTTGACTATCCTTCATTGGACATTAAAGTGCAAAATTTGTCCATGTTGATATCTAATTTATGCAGCATCTAACAAGTGACTGATGGGTTTGCAACAAAATGCTGTTTCACAGCTTGTGGCATTAAGAAATAAGGATATGCTTATTTTAATATTTATTTTGCTATCCCGACTATGTGTGATTACACAGTTAGTTGCACTTTACTCATCTTACTTTTTTAGCCTTAAACTAAATGACCCATTTCTGTGTTTAAAAAGCACTGCTCCAAAATAATTTTTTTTTGCAGAAACTGGTATAGTGTTGCAGTTGATTAAACTGGTCATATTATGTAACACTCAGACCATATTAATGACATGTATGCGGTCTGTGCTTGTTTTGTCTGGTATGGTTCCTTTCTCTACTGAGGCAAACAAAACAGCAGACGGAAGTTGTTGGTGGGCTAGTTAACTTGTGCTATCCTGTATCCAGCACTGTAGCTCGTCTGCATTAAATCCAGTATCATTCTCATCTGTGAGGCTGATGGCTTTATGATGAGGATGTAAGGAGAACCACAGGCTTGCTTTACGCCAGGCCTCCCAGACAGTGAGCAGATAGCCCACAGGGCCGGAGACAGCCAGCTAGGGAGCTTTTCAGTGAAAGTTCAACGGCCATGTAGGTCTGAATAATGTAACCCTATAATTTAATTAGGAAGATCTTGCAGTTTCCAAAGAGACCACCTGCGCTGAGCAGCACTACGTGATCCTGACGTGTCCACTTCAGTTTTACTCAAATAACTTTTTACAAGACTGTTTCTTAGAAATAGTTAATGATTGGAGAGTTAGTCAGTCTGTGGTTTACTCGCACACTCTCTCATCCATTAGGTATGTAGATGCATATTGGATGGTCTTCCATCGGTCTTGGACCTCCTGGACTTATCAATATCTTGTTTTCACGATTGTGTTTAGGGATTCTACGATAGCTCATCAGCTCATACTGTAATTTATTTAAGAGTCTTGTTAAAAAGCATCCTACAGTATGGCTGCCTGAGACAAATGTAGTGTTCCTTGAAATCAAGCGTTTGAATTGAGCGGATCATTGGATTCATCTTTCTGAGTTTCCTTCAGATCATGTGAATGGTGTAATTACAACTGGCAGAGACTCTATATTAGTATGTCATTTTGGGTTAGAGCACTGTACACTTCCTTGTCAAATGGCAACCTTGCCCAAAGAGCCAAAAGGCTAAAAGTTCACTGTCTTTTCAGTTTTCCACTTTATATTTGTTGCATTCAGTGTGCTGAAAAATGAGTTCAGGGACTTAATGATTTTCTCACTGTGTTCCACCACCTGCTGTGGAGAAAACAATGTTTTATCTGGAGACTCAGCTGAGAGGGATTTATGGGTATCTTGGCATCCTTTCTTGGCATCTCTCACTCCGTCTCGTTCAATGCTCATGAATCTCACTTATATGACAGAAGCCAAGAGCAGTCACTCTATGGCCTAAGAGATATATGAAGCATATTGTTTGCCATGGCAGCAGTGTGAGAGGGAAGTCCCCAGAGAAAATAACTCTCCACTGATGCTTTGCGGGAAAGATCTAAGCTACATGCGGCTTTCGTCTTCTACTGGCTCTCTGTCAACAGTTTTGGGGGTAACACGTTCCAAGCAGCGCACGTAATGTAATGGGATTGCATTTTCAAGTAATGACGATGTTGAAATCACATAACCCGCTAAATATTTCTCAGTTTTTCTTATTGGACACTTTTAATAGTGGAATAATTAATTACGGATGGTAAAGAATGGCATCTCAGCAATGATGCCTCTACAGCCACTAGGTGTCAGTGCAACATAAACTAAAAATTACTATGAACCCCTTTAAGGTTTTCAGTTGCGTTTACTGTCAGTTACAATTGCAAACCTCTTCCAGCCTTATATTTGAAAAATAGGAGTATATTGAAGGTGTGCAAGTGCTGTAGTTGGTGTAATATGTGGGGCATGATGGATGTTGTACAATAGTTCTAAAGAATGTTTGTCATGCTTATCAGTGACAGAGATCAGAGATACATGACAACTTTTGTTCCAGCTCACATTAAATTGAAAAACTTCTGAATAGTACAAAAATGAATCTGAGGTCTATAGTTGAAACCAGCACACATCTTGTTTTCTGTCGGTTGTACATGGGAATTAGAAAAAGATAATTGTCAAAAGAATAACATTAAGGTGTGTAATACATGTTATTTCTGTGATTGTACAAAATTGTCTATCAACTTGTAACATGCCTGCAAACCCAATATAATGCTTCCACTCCAAAAGAGAGACATCTTTAGAGAAGTAGCACAATCTGATACATTAATTGCTATAAAAAGTAAAAATGTAACATGACTGGCTACATTTTCATAATGAGTAACATGTTAATGTTGCAATGTTGTTATTGTTTCTTAAGAATAACATTTTCCAATACTATCTTTCAATAAATTGCTAAGCATAACATGATATACATACAAATATACAAATTTCAGAGCGCAGAAATTCTCAGCTGCTTGTTCTCTTTGTGTTCTCAGCTCTTTGCTATGTCTTTTGCCTGGGCCTACCATGAAGTACCACAGTACCAGCATCAGGACCCTGCCACCTGTAAGGTGCTACTCTGTGACCAGTGCCCACCCGGCACGGCTGTGGAGCACCACTGCACCGCAGAGCAGCCCACCGTCTGCGCCCCCTGCCCAGAGAAGCGCTTTGCAGAGCAGTGGCACTGGGGAGACAGCTGTCAGCACTGCACATCTGTCTGCAAGGAAAGGCAGATTGTGAGAAGGGAGTGTAACAGCACTCACGACCGTATCTGTGAGTGTAAACACGGGTATCACCTGGTGGTGGAGTTCTGTGTCCGACACACTGCCTGCCCGCCCGGCTCTGGTGTTGTCGTGCAGGGTAAGAGAACATATTCTGTGCCTGCTGTATGCTAGAATAGTTTTGCTTTAGGACCCATTGGATAATTACCTGTCACCTACCAGCCCAACACAGTGCTGGTATGTGTATTGTGTAAAGTAAACGAAAATATCCCTCCTATAATATCCAGACTTTGAATTTTATTAAAGCTTTGGAATTTATTATGCATACATCCACTAATATGCCCAGTATATAAATATAATTATTTATAGAAGTCTTTTTGTTTCGTAAATGCATAAACAACTGCAGCAGTGTGATTTACCAAGCTAATACATGGAACAAACACTGGATTAAATGTTGCATTAGTATTGCCATAATACTATGAGACAGGTGAATTTACATTAAAACAAAGTCTGAATGAATGCATGGCCTTTAATGTCAACAGAAAAAAATATAGGAAGTATTTTCTCATCCCCTTTAAAAGGTCACAGGCTTGTTTGTGCTGCTATGCAAAATGATACAAATAGTTGCATTTTTTATTAGCATTGAGCATTGTTGAATATTACCCAAAGGAGAACAGACCTGTTGTGACCTATGCATGCAAACATGTCACTTACCAATCTCAGATGTTCCAGACAATTCTGTCAGTTTCACACACCAGTTTCACACATTTTGAGAATAACTCACTTCCTGTGGCTGCTTCAGTCCAATCAATTACCGTTACTGGGGAGCCACAAGTTTAAAAAGGTTTGAAACTGGTTTTCCGAATCAGTCAGATGATGCTGAATTATAACCACAGTGCTGTCACATTTCTTGTTTGCACCATTTAAATTCTGTATTTATTTTTAAAGAACCTGCTTTAGGTTAAGAATACCACATTGATTAAGAATGAACATACAATAGCAGTGGGCCAATTTCTCCCCATTTTTCTTTTACCGGCAGTCACTGGAACATTTGGCAGAGTGTGTATGTGTTAATCAGGCTGTGTGTGGTGTCACTGAGACGCCTGACCGTGGCTTGGTTCCAGCGTTGCAAGTGGGAGTAATCACTTTTCTCTGTAAGCAATGGAGATATGAGTGACAGTGGTATTCATTAAACAGAATAACAGATCTGGATGYTATCACATTGGCCTCCCCGCCCAGACTTCGGCCTGCARCTTGCTGGGACGATCTGTCACGTTCTTAGAATTTGAACAGAATTCCAGATGTTGTTTTTCTTTTTTTTGTCTGTTTTTAATTAGGTCCAACATTATTCCTCAGTCCCTCTTGGCGAATTACTTGGCATCCCAGCCCAGAAATACCACATCCTAAGAGGGCAAGCACTGGCCAAAACCTCATGATATTAAGATATCTGAGAATGAGTTTCCAAAACTAAAGGAGATGGCAGGGTATCTCCCAGTGCATTTTGGGTGACATTCAGGGATTCTTATGGAAAATAATATAAAGGGAGAAAATATACAGTACTTATTCTGGTATTTTCACAGATGCATTGTGGAGTATATATATATATGAAAATATTTCTGTTGTTAATATGTGTTTTTTTGTGAGATATGTGAACCAGGACGATTTGTTAAAGGGGTCATGACATGAAGAATCAAATTTGCCTTGATATTTTGACATATATAAGATCCTGGTATCATTAATACATCCTGCAAGTTATATAGCTTAAAATATCCTCCTTATCAAGAATGAAAACATTTATGTAATCGTTCTCCAGAAAAAAACTAATGCGGAATGGCTGGATTTGTGACGTCACTAGGCAGAATAATTTTCATATGATCTGCCCCAGAGCAAGATAACAACACTTAAAAGAGAAGCGGAAACAGTCCTTACCTGACTGATCAACATCACAGCAACATCCTCTTTGTTTGAGATGAATTCACTACAACATCACGCAACAGGCTGAAGAGAATACATTGAGGGAGCAAGTGGATCTTAAGGCCTTGTTATTATATTACTTAATCTCAAACGTTCTTGGGGCAAAAAAACCCCTCAGGAAACAAACTAAAAAATGGATTTGACCATTAGGTGGCGACAGAGATGCTTAGAACAGTGATTTGTTTGGATCCTCTACAGGCTGATTTGATCTCCAATTGTTAATTTAAAAGAAGTTGATCAGAACTATTTATTTGTCCACAGAATTCCATGTTTAGTCATGTTGTCTATAATAAAGTCTGGAAGATATGTGCTGGCCTGTAGGGTTAGGGTGTTCTTACAAGAACAAACAACAAAGTTTTCTTACAACAACAAACCTGAGCATGTTAACTTGTAGTGGTGCTTGAAAATTTCCATAGACATAATAGGAGATAGAAGCCATATCTAGTGGATAGGCTGACTAGTACGCAGTCACTCAGATAACTGCATACCCACAGCATCCGAGAAACGTGACACCAGTTTTTGCATGGAAAACCACTTCTCTCATTTTCTCCGGAATTATCTCACTTCCCACACTCTCTTCAGAAAATATATATTTCATAATTATAGTAGGCAAATTCACATACTGGATTTAAATTCCTACCTGGTGACTGGCAGGTCAAATTGACATCGTTATCTACACATCTGATTCATCTGACACACAAAAAAAGAGAGTTATCTTTAAAATACATGTCCTTGGAATCCTCTTGAATAGTTCCACTTCCTTTGTTTTAATATCACACTATAGTGTGTGGGTGTTGATGTTGAATGAGGTGCATTCTGTTCTGTTCTTACAGAGTGGGAAATGACTTCCTCTACTTGTTTCCAATGTGAAGTATTGACAAGTAATTTCATAGATCTTTAGTTACATTTAAGAATGCATCACTTTTCATCAGTTCCTTTATACAATAAAGAAATAGTTCTTTAATAACAGTGACATATTTGTCAGTGTATGGTGACCCATACTTGAAATGTGACCTCTGCATTTAACCCATCAAGTGAGTAGTGAAGTTATGAACATACACCCAAAGCGGTGGGCAGCACCAGGTGGGCAGCACCAGGGATTCTGTCGGGGATTGCGTGCCATGCTCATTAGCACCTCAGTTAACTGCCAACCTGTGACCTTTGTTTACAAGTCCAACTCTTTAACCATTAGGTCACAACTGCCCTCACAATGAATATACAATAAATACCTGCTTTCCATTAAAATTATTCTGTTTTCCAAAGGTGTACTGCAATTGAGCATTGAGTGTGTGTGTGTCCTACAGGTACTCCAGAGAGAGACACTGTGTGTGAGAAGTGCCTTCAGGGTTTTTTCTCCAGCACATCCTCATCTACAGAGGCCTGCATGCCCCAAACAGACTGCGGTCAGCTGGGATTGAAAACATTAAGACCGGGCACAGCCACTCAGGACACCCTGTGTGAGGCGGACACTAAAGAGTTGAGCTTTGACTGTTCCCATCAGCACATAGAGTGTAGCACAGGTAAGCTTCAGTTAACCAGTCCGGGCTCTTATTTAGCTGGATGAAAAGTTACAGATTGGTTTAAAGATAAACTTATGGTATGTTTACTTGGAAAAAAATAATTAAACATTTATTCCTTTGCATTTTTAAAAAGTTTTCCTTACAGACAACAACATTGTCAAAACGATCAGGCCAATAGCTGGTGATGTCACTTAATACTTACAAATAGTTAATAGTTAATAACATTTAATAGTTACACACACACATTTGTGTTTTTGTAATTTGCATGAAGATTATAACAGTGTCATTTATTCTTTCAAAACACTTTTAAAAGTTTTGATTTTTAGGCCCACAAAATAAAATATATATATATTTTATATATACAGTATGTGAGGACTTTTGTGAGGTCCATAGCATTGGATAATTTTTACAAAAAAGAAAAAACATATTTCTTTAGAACTACAGTAAATCTTTCTGTTTTGTAATACTAAATACAAACCACTGGTGTCTAATTTTGTAATATCAAATGCCCGCAGATATATCCATTATAATAGTTTTCATTGGAAAAGGCCATGTAATGAGAACTGGGTAAAACCTGTTTTAACAATGTCCCAGTGCTTTACAGTTGGCAAGATGTTCTAAGATGCGTTTCATACAAAGTAATTACCCTCCACTCTGTAATGCACATGATTTATTTATATGTTTCTGTTGTAATTCTGTTGAATACATTTTAACATCATTTGCTCATCAATTAAGAAATCATTATGTATAACTATGGATTTTCTAGATAATTTTAGTATTTATTACAGATGATGGTTGCAAAATATCAACATTTCAGTTACAGTTCAGATGAACCAGGAGTGTGTGGAATTCTGAGGTTCATGCACATGCCAGGCACTCTGTAGAAATAACCCTGCCTGTGAAAACCCAGTTTTTCTACATAAAATCACTGTACATAATGAAAAAAAAACATTCTGTGGAAATATAACCTAGATATCTTTAATATTGACTAGTTCAGAGATTGAAATCATAGTGAAAATAATGAATTAAATCAAACTTTGATGCTTCCAATCTCATGATTAGATTATGAAACTTTAGCCTGGGTTTCACAAACAGGGTCCTATATATGTAAAGCAATTTATTTTTAAACAAAACCTTTTTCAATAAAATCAATCACATTTCCAAAGGACATCATGTAGTCATTTCAGCTACTGTCCTTAATGAAAGTTATTTCTGTATAAAAATGTTGCAAGAAAGAAGAGCCTTTTTTAGCAAGAAAGGAGAGCCTAGGATGGTTGCCAAGTCTGTAAAGGAAGTAAATACGTGAAATGTATTCTAAGTGTATTGACATTTGCACCCAATGTGAAAACTTGTTAAAGCACAGCATGTTGAAACACATACAGTATGTGACCAGTGAGATGTTTTGTACTGAATTATAAGTACATGATGTGATTAACATTCCAGTTTGGTGAAACACTTTCTGTTATGCTCAATATGTCACTTCATGTGACACGTGCCATTTGTGACAACACTGAATTTGATCTGACTCAGATGGCATAATCAACGAATCATCTTCAGTTTCATTGAAGTTGTTGAGTCAAATGAGGAATTGTGTGGTACATACCTCTGGATATTATTCACATAAGGATATTAAGAACAAAAGATGAAGCACACACTTTCACGGAAATACTGAAAGGTATTCTTGTTTAATCAGATTAAATTATGTCAAAGGAATTACTGACAGTTTTATTGTTTGATTTGCGATCAGCCCTCTGTAGACATTAATAGAACCAACTGTACAAAGTGCTTGTTGTTATTGCAACATTATATAATATGACATTAGATAACATTACACATAGTTTCAATGCAGTATTAGTAATCTCCGTATCCTAATCTTACACCCCTTATTCACCATACCCTAAATTATAGCAAGTCACCTGAGAAGTTCTACAATTTTGAATACCCACAATTAGGGTGGAGTGCCATTAAACCCCTTTTTAAAGTTGGCGAAGGTCACATCCACTTCCAGCGTGTAAGAACATGTTACTTTCTGTATTCAAACGTGAAAACCTGAGGGCTTAAAGCAGCTGCCAGAGATCTTGATATGTCTTATTGCCGTGTAATGTTGTTTTGTTTCTTAAATCATGAGATTGCTTTGCATGTGTTTATCAAGCTACCGTTTGCGCAACAGTCCCATAAGACTCTCTTTGATCTCCTTCCAGACATCACGCTGTGCGAGGAGGCCATATTTCAGTTTCTTGCTTCGCCTCCGTTGGCCTCCATCTCAGTGGAGCGTCTGTCTGAGAGTCTTCCAGGACGTAAGGTGGACTGGAAAAACGTTGAGAGGCTGAAGAAAAGTTGCAGTCCTCAGCAACAGATGCTGCACCTGCTCCGTCTCTGGAGAGAACAAAATAAGGACCAAGACAAACTCTTCAGCATCATTCAAGGTCAGTTTGGCCCATTATCTGCAACAGAACAGAAAAACCATGTAATGACAGAGCTGAATTTCGCTCATTATATTGTGTTCTGAACAAATAAATTGGTTTACTCTTGGGCCTTGATCCTAGAAGGCACTGTTGCATTTACCATTGCATGGTGAATTTTCTCTGCCAAAACCCAGTAATTTCCTTGGGAATCCATGCAATGTTGAAACTTATCTAATACCCTTTTGGTGGTGAAGAAATTTCTCTCTATATTTTATCTTGGGATCAAGTTTGGTAAAAATTTTGTAGAGAAATCAGAGAGCCAATCAATAGCAAATTTCTGAGCTGGGAAAAAGAGACTTCTGTGTGGGAGCATAGCTACACAGACCTTTATCCACAAATTGGCCATTGTAGTGAAAGTTCGTTATAGAAAAATGTATTCAATAATTGAATACCAACAATAATTCCAAAGTAAAGCCGTTCAAAGTAAAGTAAACCAGTGCTAATCCAGTTGCCAAGATGATACTAATATAAGGAACGAAATGCAAGTGGTTATAGTGGTTAGTCATTTGTTGTGAGTTTGGGCACCACAGGTAATTCTATTTCAATAAATCTGGCAGGTATATGAAACCCATGGTAACTATAATGAAGTCAAAGGCAATTCGCCATTTTTGGGAAAACTAAAGTTATTACTAATCAAGTTGGTTTAATATAGATGTTCTCCATAATTGTTATAAAACTATTATACGAACATATCCCACCTGTTCGATACTAACCATAGTGTTTTTGGATTAATATTTTAAGTCACTGTATCTTATATAAGCGCTATTACTACACTCTCTGGTATATTTGAAATGGTACAATATTAATTCTGTAACAAAGTAGAAATTATTTCAAGACTTAGCGTAACAGGTTCTCAAGCTTTTTGGGTCTGACAAACTCCTTCTTTCTCCAAGGTGTGAACCACTGCGAGAAGAAAGTATCTCGCTGTGCCAGCGTCAAAAACCTCACTCTGGAAGACCTGCTGGTGCTGATGGATAGTTTACCTGGAGAAAAAGTGAGTGAGGTGGACGTACGAGCCGTGGTCCGCTCTTGTCCCTCGCAGCGCTACATCCTGCAGCTCCTCCACCTGTGGAAGATGCAGAACAGGAATCAGGACCTGGCCAAGGCTTTGGCCCACAGTCTCCGCAAACTACGCTCCAAAGGTGCCCGGCGACTCCTCCTCAAAACTCTGAAGAAGATCAATCGAATCATAAGTGTGTCGTCCTCGCACCGCACATATGAGAAGATGATTGTAAACATGATCCAAGACACGTGCTTTAAAACTAAACCCTACAATGACTAATTATACCATATATATACCAAAGGACATCTGAAAGAAGAGCTATTTAAATGAATAGAAGTTGTACATAATTCAGATAACAGGTTGAGTTTGAGTTTCTGATTTGTTGTAAAGATTCTGTTTTTGTATTGGACTGAAAGATTAATAGTCTGAGAATCAAGCCAATTCCTGGACTGTTGTGTGGCAATCACCATAAATCCAAGAGTTGGCTTGACATGTCTTGAAACTGAACCTTTTTTTTAAAGCTGTAAATACAGGATGTTGGTTATGAATGTATAATACAATTAAGAGCAGTTATGTTTTATTTAACTGTAATTATATATTGTCAGGGTTGTGTTTTTTATCAAAATTTTAAAAAGAAAAAATATTATTTATCAATTTGTCAAGAAACTGGACTCTAAAACTGCAGTATATCTTTTGTCTTTAAGTGTAAGTTTAATTTAAGTATATTTTGTATTGAATCTATATTGATGTTCACATATTGTCACATAACATAACATATTCACATAATGAGTTGTCGGATCAATATATCAGATCAGATATATTTGAAGGACATCTTTTCACAAATAGTATGTGGCCATCTTAATAGAAGTGTCATACTGTGCCGGGATTTCATGAACCATTTCTGATTTAGATATACTGATGTATTTCAGAGGCTGTTATGTTCAGAACTTGCACGGCTGGGTGTTGGACTGGCAGGTGGGGCTGGTGTTTGGATATTTTGCTGAACACCAGGACACTTGCAATACAGTGTGAGCTCATAACTAGATTTCCTAGATACTACTGGTAGCCATCTAATGTTACCCTGCTAAAACTATAAAGCAGTGTAAACTGTGGGACAAAGGGTCTGCCAGTAGGGGCAGCAGATGTCTAAGTGGTCTCCAGAAACGTTACCAGCAGGTCTATGATTCAGCTTTGACAATTTATAAACATAACAGACTTGTGGAATATTTTATACTATTTGGACTGAACCCTGTAGTTAAGCAACTTCTTATTGTACTTTAAACCCATGTATGGTGTTTGTTTTGTTACTCAGCAAATGTTTGTGGGTCTTGTAGACCCACAGCATCATTTGGTTTTTAAATTAATACTGCCAATACAACAATAATGTAAAATACTTTACAGATGTTTATTTAATCCCAATTCCATGTAACACAGACAACATATATGGTTAATATTTGTTTTTAATCTCTGTTACATCACTTTTATAAATAAAAGTGCTGTTAATTTTTTTTGTGAAAGAATTTGCTAAAAAAATAAAATTTTGATCAAGATATGGTGGGAAAAAAGATAAGTTTTTAATCACTAGTGGTGTTAATTTTGTTAGCCAGGCCTTTCTTATGTGAAGTTTGCATGTTTTCTAACAGCTGCCCCCCATTATGCCACAACTGCCCCATTCCTCTCAGGCTACACAGGCTTACTCTGTGTGTGTTGTGTATTTCTTGCACTTGATTTGTGCATACTGTGTCTTCCTGTCTATCTTGGGTCCACACACATTGCAGCGCCTCACTTTGTTGCTACTGCTCACAGCTTAGAATTTTAACTTAGAACACTGCTTAGAATACCTCTTTTTCTCTCTCTCTTACACACACACACATACACACACACACTGTGGCCAGCTGTTCCAGGAATGAGGAGACAGAGTAAAGGTACATAGAACAGTGCACAGTGGGCAGACATGAAATACGTATTTATTTATATGGTCCTCACAGACAAGTTCAAGTTTCAAAGTATTCAAGTTTCAAACACCCAGATGTACAGTGATTCATTTAATGCCCATGTCTCTTCCTCTACATGTATGATATTTATATGCATCTTTGTTCCGCCAGGGTAAAGTTGCAGATTTTTTTTAAGTTTTGTATTAGCCACTCTATTCCTGTTGGTATGTTTTCTGAACAATTATTTACTCAGTCTGATTGTGATAAGCAGATATACTGCACTAAGCATAAGAGTGTCACCCTTTTCTCCAAATATGGGCTTAAGCAGCTAGCATGACGGGCAGAAATTGAGTCCCCTCAAGCACATTTGTATAAACACCTGATGCATTACAGGAGGAAATGATTTAGGAGGTTGAGCTGTATGACGTAGATGAGGCTTTGAGTGCGACTAATCACACGTCTTGTTTCTGTTTGACTGGTTTTGTTGTTTATGCTTATGTCATTTGTTACTCTCCAATGTTGTAAAGAAGGAAGAGGTCATGGAAAAGTTAATGGCAAAGGGGTTTACCCGTTTACTTGACAGATGAGTTATAAAAGAAGAATGCATCAAATATTTACTCTTGCAACCTTTACAAAAATCTCAAGCAGAGGTTCTAAAATACATCAACAGGTATTGTGCTTTCTTTCTCTTCTTGTTCAATGTTTAACTAGTATATTCACAATGCCAGTGATTTAACATAAGCCCCTTTCATACATTACATTTAGACATTTAGCAGACGCTTTTATCCAAAGCGACTTGAAAGGTGAGGAAAACAATGAAGCGAATAATCTCAAGGAGGCAATAACATCATCTATACACAGTTACAGTTACCAATATTTCTCTACAATTAGACAACATTTCAATTCTTGTTAGAGACAATACTTGTTGGGAGACTGGAGAAAGGGTTTAATTTTTTTTTTAATTTAAACATATACTCTTTACTGTTAGATTTCCAGAAACTTACCATTAAAAAAAATCATGTTTGAACAAGACCTTTTAAAAAATGTAGCTGTAGGGAAGTTTTACCAGTTACATTACCAGTAAATGGTCTAATACGGTGCTTACCACTATGACGTAAGAGTCTGCTTTTCTGGTGGTGCATATGTTTGTTTTATCACTGTCACACTCTGTAATATAACAGACACTACTCTGTAATATAGTAGTGTATTGTAAACAGATTATTTGAATGTTGTTGGTCACTCCAGTTTCAGTTTTCAGTAAGTCATTCTAGTTTTCTCTAAAGGTAGTTTTAGTTTTCAGTTTCTTGTTTAACTTTTGTTATCTGGTATGTTTAGTTTAACTTTTAGTTTTAGTTACGTTTCCATATTTTTTTGAGTACTTGTGCTTAAGTGAAAACATTAAGTGAAGATGATTAACAGCATTACAGTACACAGTATTTATTCAACTATGACTTTTATTGTGTTTAACTGGAACAGTGGGGCATTTGCAAGAGCAACAGTGAATCTGTTAAACCAAAAGAAAACAACTTTAGAACAATCATAAGACTTACACTCTCATTACTCATAAGCACAAATTAATCTATTCTGACAGCCTTCAGCACTGTTGAATAAGGTCAGAAGTTGAGTAAGACAGAAGTCTTACTAATTACACCAATGAAATAATATACTGTAAGTTATTAGCGTATTTAGTAAACAGCATATCAGAAGACATTCCGGGGCCCAGATTTATGGCATCTAAATGCCATAGTGTAGAAAAGTCTGCTACATTGGGATTGAATTATGGTGGGCTAAAGTAAACAAATACCCAGTGTCATTGCATAAGACCCCTGCCAGACCCCCTTCAAACCTTTACTTCAAGGTACCTTCATCCGCATGTTCCAGATTGTTAAGGACCTTCTTCCACCAGGAGGTCAGCATTTCACAGTGCTTTGTGTTCATGGCTGTTGAAACTGACTCCCTCCAGATTGCAACACAGCCCAGCCTGACCAGTGGATGACATTGCCACCATTGGACTGGTCACTTGCCCGCATGAAACATAAATATCACTAACCAAGCCTCTTTCCCAGAGACATTGGCATTGTATGTTTATCTGAGTATCCTTTGATATTACATAGCTAATTATACTATTCAGGATGAACAGTAGACAGTTGTTTTTTAAACAATGTTAAACAGAGTCGTGCATATTTCTGTTTATGTCACATGGTATATAGGACATT
>JAZGTK010000936.1:0-11920 GCA_036877625.1 Ambastaia sidthimunki
CCCTTACAGCGCCCCTGCATCAAGACTAATATTCAAGAAACTGAAAACACCTGTTTTCAGTCATTTGACAACCCTAACTGTCAACTACCCACAGTCTTACTTTGTTTATTAATAAAAAAACTATGTTTTATGGTCATCTATCCCTAGCTTTAACTCTGTTCCTTGTATCCATAAAAGCATCTGCTAAATAAATAAATTCATTCACTCTTACCTGCTTCTTATGATTTTTCTCAGTAACATCCGTTACCTCTTGCCATATTATCTCCTGAAGCCCCGCCCACTGCAGTCCTGTCTCATGTAACAGTCTCTCCTGTTGCTACACAAACACAAAACACACCACCAGCCAAAAGGTTGGTCACTAGTATTCTGTGAAACAGTCATAAAGTCATTAAAATGACTGACAACAAACATAAATGAGAATTACAGTGACCACAAATGTTCACAAATCAATTTTAGATTTTGGCTTTTACAAATTGCATCCTTTGCCAGCTCTGTACAAACTGAACATCAGGGTTTTAATCTATTTTCCCATCTTCAGTAAAAACCTACTTTAATTAGACATACATTCATTTTGAAAAGTCTAAAATGAGATTAAAAATCTTAAATCCAGGTAAACCTAGGTGTAAAAGTAATGTAGAAACATTTAGTAATCATTTTGAAAAGATAAACCAGGATTCATACATCTTCAAAGCGTTTTCTTTCCTCCTGCTGCTGCTCGATTCTCCTCTGGCGGTTGGCAAGCAGTTGTCTCTTGTAGTTGTCTTGATGATGTAGTTGTTGTTGGATCAGGTGTGTTTGTGAGTTTTCCTTCTGCAGTCGTAGAAACTCTCGTCTTAGCGTGGACTCACCAGGAAGATTTACTAAAGAGCTGAGGACAAACAAAACATGCTTTAAAGACAGCCATGAAAATCTGACGGAAAGGACTTAGGAAACAGCATGAGAAAACAGGACTGGAAGGTTTTTATGCCATTTGCCATGTAGAGACCAATGACGGGTCATTTAAACCAATGCACATGACTAATATGCCTCAGTGCACTCATAGAAACAATCCTCACATGTGTGTACATCAGACACCCAGAAACTACAGTCATGTTATGAGTGGTCAGACAGGCCAACATATGGTCACTTATAAATTGCTCTGGCCGTTCGTGCTGACAGGTCAATAGTCGTGTTTTTTCAATGTCAGTTACTATATTAAGTTACCGTTTATTGTTATTTATGTTGCATAGCAATGTTCTGGCAGTAATGAATAAAACATTATTTTAATAAACTTTTTGTCCATTATTAGGTGCTAACCATAAATAAACAGTAAGGCACTTCAGAACTTCTGTAAATCTATTCCTAATCCTCTTAATGTCAACATGAAATTAAATTGACCTTTTTACCTTCTAAATATATGTCTTTGGCCTTTTTGTGATTTGTATATTTTAGAATCATAAAGGTCTATGCATAAATCATTTTTAGACAAGAAAAGCAGTTTAATGTGTGCAAGCAAGCAGTGATGATGGTCCGAAGCACTACGGCACCATCACCACCTGGTGCTTCTCAGAAAACGATGCTAGTTGTCACATGCATTTAATTTCAAAAATAATTGAGGATTCATTTATATTCCAATCCAAGTCTCTTGTATGAGACACACTTTCTGCTGCTACATGGTGGCGTGATAACTGTGACTTATAATAGCCACATTATTGTGAACAGCCCACAACACCATTTAACACCACCTATTTTTCCAAGTTTGATGTAAATCAAATGTATGAAAAAGACAATTTCTGTTCCATTTATTGCCTTGAACTTAGCATCTTCAATATCTCTTCTTTTTTCTGACCAAGACACTTGGATAAATTTAATTGGACTCTTTTAAAATCTGGTTTAAGTGACACACTTCCTTCTCTCAGTTGGTGCCACTATGACTGACTTACAATAGCCACCTCTATATCATCAGTCCCTAGGACCAAACATACAGCTAAAGTTTGAATAAAATCACTCAATAAACGCTGAAGATATGAAACATTTCCTGTTTTCATTTTTTGCCTAAAATGTATTACTTTGCCATGACAACATCGATGGAGACATCAAAAATCCTTTCACAATTTAGGATCAGGTTTTGCATAATATGTGCCAAATTTGGTGACAATCCCATAAATCTAGGAGTTTTTTTAAAAATTCAGATCCTGCAATTTAAAAAAAAAAATCCACATACAATCCAATATGGCAGACATCCTGTTGGGCAGAGCTAATGAATGTAATTTCTAAAGTTGTCCAGCTTGATGAAAACAAAAGTTTGATGACTGAAATTGAGAAATATAAATGAACACATACCTGTGTTCACCTTTATCCTCATTTATGCCATCTTCTTCATCTTCACTTCCACTGTATTCATATTCCATGCCCTCTGTTAAGGACAGTCACAAACACAATTTAAACCATTTACTCAGGTCCAGTGGCCACTCAACTTAAGATACAGTACTCAAGATACAGTGGATGTTTCTCTAAAACTTTGCTATAAAACTTATTATGTTTCTATAAAACTTATTTTTCATTTGATTCAATGCCAAACATTTGAGTTAGATTGGCCACTGATTAAAGGACTTGACATCAGTATAAGTGGGCTGGGACTGTAAGTTCTCTTCAGTTGCACTAATATGTCTAACCGACCCATGAAAACAATAACAGATAATTATATTCCCTGCACTGTGTTCTGTTATGCCATCTTTAATAACTGGCACAGGTCCAAAGTAGTACTCTTTAGGCAAGCTGTTGTTCTGCTTAATGTTTTAACTTCAGAATAATAACAATACTATTTTGACTACTTCTCAGTTTCCTTTTTTAGTGTAATAATGGGGTATATAATCCATGTCCTTGGAGGTCCACAAACTTTTAGAGTTCAGCCCTGGACCTGCCTGGATGTCTCTATTGTTTCCAAAGACCTTGATTAGCTGCTTCAGGTGCTTCATTAGGGTTGTAGCTAAACTGCAGATCTTTGGACCTCCTTGGAACACTTTGGTCTATTCATTTGGTCTCACCTCAACTATTTACGGTATGTATACACTAGTATGTACAACTGTAAAATATCTCTCACCTTTCTCTTGTCTTCTCTTTCTAGTTCTGTCCAGATGATCCTTTAGCGTTATGCGCACCTGTCGTTCATTGGGGAGGTCTTTAATGAAAGAATGGCGTAAGAGGGTCTCTGTGAAGGGCCTGTGCAAGTAGTTCTTCACAAGACAGCTTTCCATGAATGTCAAAAACTTTTTAGACCTTAAGAAGCAATGAAAAACTTTGTATTGCAAAGATGTTTTGATTCGTTACATTACTTACTTGATATAATGAAACAATTAGCCTTACCATTTCTTAGACTTCAGTTTAGGAGGCGGATTTCGTGGAATGAGAAAGAGCGCTCTCATTGGATGCATGTCTGACAAGGCTGAGGAGAGTTGTGGGCAACATATATAACTATTGCATTTTAAACATGTTTTTTCTAAACGTTGTTTGAGTCATGCAGACTTACGTGGTGCTCCCTCAGCCATTTCCAAAGCTGTGATACCTAGAGACCACACGTCACTCTGAAACAAGTTATTGAAGGACCAGAGAAATTACAATATAAACAATTATTGTATACTTGTAAAACTTTATATTGAGTAAAAATATTGAAAACCATAAAATGTTATGGTTTTCATATATGAAGCTCTTCACATTGTTGAATCAATAGCCAAACTAAAGTTTATGTTTTTAAGTTGCTTTTAAATACAGAAACTACAAATATTAATATATAGGTAATGTCTTGCATTTTAGGGTAGTGTAGCCCAACTGTCAGAAGTTAATTTATCTTTAACTAATAGTCCTGATTGCATTTGGATTAGGAAACAGATGTTGTTATTGGTCAATAACAGGGGAAAAAGGATTTGTGATGAGTGTGGTCTGTCTGCTCACTCTGTAGTCATATGTAGAGTCTGGGTTCTCATCACATGCAATCACCTCTGGTGCCATCCAATATGGCGTCCCAATAAAAGTGTTTCTTCTTCCAATCGTCCTATCTAACTGAGCACTGACACCAAAATCCACTGGCAACACAAGAAACCATTTCAAACAACTAGTTAAACATACATTTAACCTAAACAGTATAAGCCATATATCACACAATAAAACAGCAATGTGTCAACAGATCATTTACACTGTCTGAAGAAAATATAGATGAAATTATTCTAATGATTCATTGTAAGGACTGACGAGAAGCAGATAAGAAGCAGCTATAAAGACTTTCAAAAGTAATACAGAATGCTTGGTTTTAAGATGCAAATTCTACTTGATTGATTTAATTAAACCTTTTAAGTTACATCACCATACAGTAACATTACTTTAATGTGCTGTATTGACAAAATAATGTAATTAATTACACAATTATCTAATATTTGTGTGTTGTTTTAATCTTAAATCTTATGTCTGTGTTAAATTATTAAAAGCTAAATTTAGGTTAACTTAATAAAATTGGTTTAATTATGTAAAGGGCTAATTCCCTATCAAAAGCATGTTTTGAACTTTATTTTTGATGCTGCATTTCATAACACTAATAATGAGTATGTTCTTTGTTTGACACAGAAGCATGTGTGTCAAACACGGCAAGAACTTGACTTAAATACCCTCAGTGGTGACATCATCCGAATGCGTGTCTGCAGAGGCTATAAACTGACGTGCAACTGCATGTCTGCATGTTTCTTTGTTCTCAGAGACCGCTTTGTATGTGTACTGCCTTCTCAGTAGGCTGTCTGTCTAAAGCAAAGAAGGAAAGAAGGAACGAAGGAAAAAAGGAAGGAAGGAATGAAGGATCCCCTTCCTGAATATGACTCTCATCAGTTTTGTTTAGAGTGCTTGGGGGAAGAACATACTGCCCTCTAGAATCCGGCTCTTGAATCTGATTACATGCACTATTAGCACTTCACAATTGAAGTGCTTCATGCTTACCACGCTTTCTTTCAATAGCAGAGCCCCGATAGCAGAGCCCCAAGATTGTGAGTAACATCCTTGCTTGTGGGGAAGACATTTCAGACAGCGGGTCACGCAGGTCCTGTCCTGCACACTATGGCTGTGTGACAGGCATATCAAGTTGACATGCTAAAAGATCTCAGGCCTTATGGGCCTCATCAGCTCCAATGGGCCACAGATTTGTCTCTCCGGGTGACTAAGCAGAAGGCGCTTGCTGTATGGCTGCTATGGTTGCCTGACTCCTGCCACCTTCTGTGCTTTGGGAGGCAGTGGTTTCCAGCAAAATGTTAAATGTTCAGTTGCTTCAGTTATTTGCAGGAGCACAGAACATTTAATGCCCCTCCAACAGGATGAAGTATTCAAATTAATGCCCCTTTTGGAGAGGCTGACAATGTGGAATCTACTGCCAAATATTTCTCCCTGGGTCTTAAGAACAATAGAGAAGTGTTGAGTTCCCTCCGCCTTCTGTGTTTCAACATCATGATTCCCATAATTGTGAAACCAGAACAGATGCATTTACTGTCACAAGAGTTGTAAACTGTTTTGAACAAGGGGCCATAGAGCATGTTTGCCTCCAAAATAAAGAGTCAGGCTATTACTGTCTGTACTTTATGGTTCCCAAAAAAGATGGAGGGCTTTGTCTGAATTTCCTGATGTTCACTTTCGAGGCCAAAGCTCAACAGTATCGGGTCCTTCCATTCGGCCTTGTCACCTTGTCACCCTGCTCATACACAAAATGCATAGATGCGGTTCTGAATCTGTTGCAACTTCAGGGCATCTGCATTTTAAATTACATAGATGATTGGTTAATTCTGGCCTAGATAAAGATGACGTGCGGTTGCCTTTGTACCCTTTCTTTGTGGTTCAGACCCCAGTTTCTCACCTGTGTTGTCATCGCAAGATGCTAATGACAGACACTTCTCATACAGGCCGGGGTGCAGCCTTACATGGCAATCCAGCCCAAGGGATCTAGAGAGGCCATCATCCTGATTGGCACATCAATTGCCTCGAATTGATGGTTGTATTTTTGGCCCTGAATTACTTCCTCCAGCAGTGAAGGGGCTACCATATCTTGGTGTGAGTGGACAATATCATGGTAGTCTACATGGTAGAGTGCGCTCACGTTACCTGAACAAGCTAGCACAGCAGCTTCTGCTGTAGGCCCAGAACAAGTTCCTGTCCGTCAAGGTGATTTACATTCCAGGGCATATAAATGTTCAAGAGAGCTTTATTGTCATTACAACTATAAACAGCTGATGCCACACGTGCAATGAAACAACATTTTTCCAGGACCATAGTGCTACACAAAACAACAAAGAGACACATAAGACAGCAAGAGCTACATCGACAATAAAGAGCTACATAACACAACAAAAGACTAACACAAAGCTACATACAAGTGCACAAGGACAGTACCATATAACAATACAATACGCCACAGGACTGATACATAAAATATAGCGCTGACTAAGGTGCAGTTTATGGCATTGTGCAAAGAGGTATGATAAGCTATAACAAATGCATGGATAAAGTGGCTGTGCATTTATAGAGTGGCATAAAGTGACAGTGCATACCTGCATTGTCGGTAAACATTAGCAGCAGAAGTTGGTATAAACATTTAGTATCAGATGTCATCAACATTTAGTCATAGTCCGTAAACATTTAGCAGCAGAAGTGAAGCA
Organism: Ambastaia sidthimunki; assembly: GCA_036877625.1. Taxonomy (NCBI): domain Eukaryota; kingdom Metazoa; phylum Chordata; class Actinopteri; order Cypriniformes; family Botiidae; genus Ambastaia; species Ambastaia sidthimunki. The sequence continues at coordinate 6,663 of JAZGTK010000936.1, forward strand.
GAGTGTATTTGTATAGTGAACATAGTCTGCGTGTGTGAGAACTGAGTTCAGTTATTGATAAGAAACTTGATGGCTTGTGGATAGAAGCTGTTCGACAGTCTGGCAGTGTGGGCCCAAATGCTTTGGTACCTCTTTCCGGATGGCAGGAGGGTGAACAGTGTGTGTGAAGGGTGTGTGAGGTCAGCCACAATACTGGTGGCTTACCGGATGCAGCATGTGGTGTAAATGTCCGTGATAGAGGGTAGAGAGACACCGATGGTCTTTTCAGCTCTTCTCACTATCCGCTAAAGGGTCTTACGGTCCATGGTGGTGCAGTTCCCAAACCAGACAGTGATACAGCTGCTCAGGATGCTCTCGGTAGTCCCTCTGTAAAACATGTTGAGAATGGGGGGAGGAAGATGGGCTTTCCTCAGGCTTCGTAGAAACGTTACATGTTTTTGTCAGATATGGTAACCCATACCCGAAATGTGACCTCTGCATTTAATCCATCACTGTTGAGGAGTGAACACACACTGCAAGTCATGAACACACACACCCGGAGCAGTGGGCAGTTATCACTGCAGCGCCTGGGGAGCAATCGGGGATTAAGGGCACTTCAGCTGCTACCTGCCAGCACAGGAATCGAAACCACCAACCTACTAACCAATCACTAACCAGTAGGCCACAACTGCCCCCTGGTGTTTTGCATGTCCTGCAGTGCCTGACAAGTTTCTGACTCTAAAGATGTTATTTTATTACTTCTATAAAGAGAATCTGAGATATGCAGGCTTACAGACAACCACACTAGCAAGTGATGCAAGTCAAAGCAACTTTTTATTTGCCTTGTGGGCTGCCAATGGGGGGCAGCGGTCACCAAGCAAACTATGTCGCATTGGGTGAGAGATTTCATTGCCCTGGTCTATGATGCACACTCAATCAAGATCAGGTACAATCAACTTTGCCTATATGATACAGGGCTCATTCTACTAGGGAAGTTGCATCCTCTAGGGAACTAGCAAAATGTGTCCCCCTCCAGACAGTATGCGATGCATCAGGTTGGTCTATGCAGCACACATTTTTCAGGTTTTATAGTTTGGATGTCCATGCTACTACGGGCTTTCATGTCCTTGAGTCAACATTCCAAGGTCACGTTCAAGACCTCTCTAGTGTTTGTGCACACACCACATAACCTTGAGGAGTTCAGACACTTCCACTGTAAATGGTATTCTCATTCCCATTAGCGTTATGGGTTACTGTCAAATAATTCCTCCATCACTTACTCTGCCTCAAGTCATTCCAAATCTGTACGACATCTTTGCCTTGGAACACAAAATAAGATGAAGTAAGCTGGTTACCAAACAACAGTGGCACCTATTGAATCTCACTGTATGGACACAAAACCACAGAGACATTCTCAAAATATCTTCTTTTGTGTTCCACAGAAGAAAAAGTCCTGCGGGTTTAAAATTACATGAAAGTGAGTAAATAATGGAAGATTTTGGTGTGAATTATCCCTTTAATTTGCCTCAAACAATTAAGTTCAGAATTTTAAGCTCATCCCCTACCCACTTACATTACCGGACAAATGTAAACTCTGTGTTAGAGGACCTGTAGGCTGAACAAATTTAGAATACCAAGGGCATTTATGATACAAAATACTAGGCTTTGGCAATGATCTCCATAAAGGTTTTGAAGGCTTTTTGGTCACATTTGTATTTGGATGTGTTCCAAAATCTGTTGTACTACCTTTTGTAACCAAATGTGGACTCAGAGCTGGAATTAAACGTAACAGTTTATTAATAACAAGTATCACAGGGAATAAGCAGGAAAGTAAAGTCCAATATTAACAAAAAGAGTGGATATAGATGTTGATGACATTTCTTTTACAGGTTTAGGAGACTTTAAATTGTGGCTGGGTTGAAGGAACAGCTGGATGGAGACACACTGGCTTTGAAGGTATATGATGAGGTGATGAGGTGTAATTAGAACTCGGCTGACAGGGGGAGGGGGCAGTCCTATTTGTATCAAGATTCTGTGGAAACAGGGACATAAGAGTAATAAGATTTGAGGAGGGAAACGAAGGGTGAATTCTGTAGTAAGATTGGAGTTGTAGTTGGTAAGTGACCATGGTTATTTGCCTAATGGTGGTGAAGGGGACACCTCATCCCTCACCCATCTGGATGCCCTATTTGATCACATAACCAAGGAACTCTACTAAAGATTGATGGAAGGGCATTTTTTGGCTTTCAGGATTAATAAAATTCTCTCAGGCATTTCAGGACCTCCGCAACAAGTATTCAGCCATACAAGGGAGTATACAAGGATGTAATCTATGTACATACGCACAAACCTACATAAGCACAAACCCAGAGCACCTCATGCATCAAGTCTGTGGCTGTAACCTATGTAATCAATGTTCATGGCCTTTTTTTGGAAATGAATAATGTATAAATCCTTTCGAGTGGCACTGGCTCACCTGAAATTAGGTCTATGGCACAGTCCAATGGCTGGTGTGGAGATAACTGTGAAGCCTTCATAGGGCAAAACATGTCTCTGAAGAAGCAGTTGGGTCCACAAACTGTTTATCTACTAGGCTTTTAAAGGAGGTTGAGTTAATAGGAAGATTTAAGCATAGAGGTCAGTTTCCAGCTGACCCACAATTAAGGGGGCATGTACTAAAATGTAAGCATTTTTGACAATAAGAGTTACAATTGTACAGAGTGGTTTTAAATTTGCAGATAAGGAACTAACTACACTCACCACTCATTGTGGGAGGAGAACTGGGCAAAGATCACATGTCCACTGGCACCACAGTACAAACATAACCCCAGGATCAGTCTCCTCTGCTGTATTAAACGAGAACTGTTGGGTTCTGTTTCGATCACATGGGTTCGATTTCTGGTTCTGGAGCACTGTTAGATTGTGTTGGGTGATGGCATGGAGAGGATTGCAGATCCTGGAGTTCATGTAAACATGACTTCATACGATTGGCATGTGGATGTGTGGATGGAAAGCTGGATGAAGCATTCAAGGCCAGCAGCATCTTCATATACAGCCAAGTGCAGCTGTAACTTTGAACAGAATCCTTGCTGATAAGTTATTAAGAGTAAACGTCCTGAAATTCTGAATTTTAAAGCATAATCATTATAAGACATTTTACCTTGACAATGATAATGTAATTGCTCACTTACAGTTGACTTTCCACCAGGAATACCCGAAACTTCACTAAAATGTGAAGGGTGTGTACAGCAGTGTATTGGCCATTGGGACTGGCAACTACCGTCAATAATGGGGAAACGTAGATGGTCGATACGAAAGTGGTGGTTATAGCATTGGTTATTTTTCCTTGTTGTGAATCCACAATCTCCTGGGATGGTTAAGTGGAACTGTTATTGATTGGTGGCCATGTTGTAACAGAATGTAGACTAAAATTAGGCAAAACAGTTTATTAACAGCAATAAGTATGACAGAGTGGTGTGATGAGTAAATAAGCAGAAGTAAAGTCCAAGATAAACAGAGTGGATATAGATGATGACGACACTTCTCTTGCAGGTTTAGGAGACTGTATATCGTGACTGAGCTAAAGGAAAACTGGATAAAGACACACACCTTGTCATACCTTACCAGGTTACTTACCTGCTAATTATACTACCTGTTAATTACTGTCATAGATTATTTTTGCTTTGCAGGTAACATGTAGACAAAACACAGAGATTACAACACGCTGGAGGAGTATCATAGGACAGAGTCCATGTTGTATCTTCGAGACCAGACAGTGAACTGAGACAAGGTGTATGTTTATATAAACGTCTTGAGGATTATGATGAGGTGCAGGTTTTAATTAGGTTTAATTAAATAATGGGGAAGGGGGGGGGGGGTTGTGATTAGAACCAGCATTTAATCCTACTTAATTCAGCATTTAAAATGTGTAATGATGAATGAGTTACAATGCTTACTGTCTGCTTGTTATTGTAGTTTTACAAATTGCTTATTTTACTTTTCGTGTTTTTTGATAATTGTCTAACAGTAGTCTAACAGTATTGTTATTTAATTAATTCATTAATTTATTCGTTGACAAAAAATGAGAAAGCTGAAATATACTTGGAGCAAATTAAAAACCTATGTTCATAATTACAGCAATTTTGTACATAACACATAACAAAATTTTTGTTAAAAACTGAGAAATGTATTGTACAGACATGACACAATCAAAATTAAAACACAATCAAATGATAAAACTACAAATAGGCTTTTAATTGTTGAAATGTGAGTTTGCTCTGTCAAAATATTTCTTTAACTTGACCTAATAAAAATAGTTTTTGTACATTTAGTACATAAATCTTGCAGATGGTAACACAATGTTTGGTGTTTCTTACCAAGTTTAATCTCAGCATTCTCTGTAAGCAGCACATTTTGCCCTTTAATGTCTCGATGAATCACATGATGTGAGTGCAAGTGTAGGAGACCCTGAGAAACACAAAACTCAGTATTTGACCAATAAAATGAAATATTTTAACATAACATAACATATGGTAGCATATTAAGTGTATCACTTATATAAGCAAATGCCCAGTGAATAAATTAATAATAAATTTGCAATGAAAACAGTCATTCTGGTAATACTTTATTTCAATAGTTCGCTTTATACATTCTGCTAACTATAAGTAATGTAGTGTGTGGTCGTGAGGCCACATGGGGGCCAGGAGCCATCTGGATTGTAACAGCCTCAAATGTGACTTGGATAGGGAGGTTGGGGGGGCCAAGGGTCCCAATATACCATGCTCCCCAAAAGATCTTATCGTCTCCTTCACCCTGTTGCTGATCGTAAATTGGCAATAGGTCAGAGACCCTTGTCTTCCTAACTCTCTTTCGAAATGTGAAGTGGTACTAGGGTAGAATCAGTGTCTCCCTCATCCCTTTTGCTGATCGTAAATTGGTGATAGTTTAGACAACCTCCCCAGCTTCAAAAGCATTTCATCAGGTGAACCCGAGATCTTGGGCTAGGAAACATTTGCAAGAGAGCCAGATGTTTAACACAGCCCTCAGTGAAAACCTCTCATATCCAAGTTGTCACAAAATAAGCTGTTCTAAATGTATATACATATATCCCTGTATTGCATGCTTGTATCTATGTTATGTTAGCCTGTTCTAAACACTATGCTATGTTAGCCTGTTCTGGGGCAGTTGTGGTCTACTGGTTAAGGAGTCTGGCTTGTAATCAGTAGGTTGCTGGTTCGATTCCAGCGCCGGCAGGTAGTAACTGAAGTGCCCTTGAGCAA
>JAZGTK010000936.1:11970-23390 GCA_036877625.1 Ambastaia sidthimunki
GTGTGTGTGTGTTCACGACTTGCAGTGTGTGTGTTCACGACTTGCATTGTGTGTTTACGACTTGCAGTGTGTGTTCACGACTTGCAGTGTGTGTGTTCACTCCTCACGAAGGATGGGTTAAACGCAAAGGTCACATTTCGGTTATGGGTAACTATAACTGACATGTCACTTTACTTTAGAATGCTTATATTAGGCCATTATGATAACATTATTGTGTGTGTGATAAACCATGATACATCCATGACCAATCAAACCATGATTGGTCTCTAAATGATCTTCCTTTAAATTCCTGATCCCTGGTACATGTCACAATACTACAGCTGGCATCACATGCCTTAAATATTAATCCACACATTATTGACACAAACTCATAACTATGCAAATTAGGTGTCGGGTTGAAGCAAAGGCCCTGTTCCCGCTCGACCCGCACACTATAACATTGGATAATCACAGGCCCTGGGTGGGGCATCCCAAAGATTAAGAACAACTGCTGTCCAAACTTTCTTTGCCCAAGGGTTAGCAACCTCGCTCAGAGTTTGCAACCTCACCCAGAGTTTGTTACTCAGTGTTGCAACTCTCTGGGACAGTTTTCTGGCAATCGCACTTCGGCAACACTTTGCCATCTCCGTTAAGCAATGCGTCAACAGGACAGCGTAGCGGACTCCATCATCTTTTTATGGACGCTTCAACTATCGATTTCTAGCACACATGCACATCCGGAACTTTGCACCGCCTCACAAAGAGCCAATGCAAGTATCCGTTTATCCATCCGTTTGATGCCTAAGCTAGGACCCCTTTTTATTAAGGTGAATTCCTGATAGTTTGATGGTTCGTGCAGATGTGTTAAGTTCATTTGTGATATTGCCATTATTTTACTTTCTCTACTTTTCCTGCTTTTCTTTATTTACTGTATGTCATGTTAATTGTATTGTTTGTCTGTAGTTAGTTGTTGTTTGTCGTAGTGAAGTTGATAAACCGTTTTTGTGTCATCTGGTGATTGTTTCTGTGTTTAAATGCTCACAAACGAACGTCACTTAAACTTGTTGATCTTTGTACATGCTCTGAAATAGCATTTTATATCAGTAAGAAGTTCATTTTCTAAAGGCCACGGGAAATAACATTTCTTAGAGTTAAGGTATAATTATGCGTATAAGGTATAGTTAAGGTATAAGGTATAGTTTCGCTGGACGAATGCATTGATTAATTGTTATTATTAATTCTGCTAAATCTGGTAAAACCTATATAAATCACACAGAATTAGTATAATTGATTACAGTTATAAACAGTTATACTTATTATTTCCCTTTGAGCTAAATCTAAAATTCCCTTTAACCCTCGTTTCAGCAGGAAGAACGATAGTGTTTTTAATAACACTTTACAACCCGGCTGATTTGCTACAGTAACTTTTATATACAATTTTTATAGTCAGTTAAATCTCTATTAAATTACCATCAAAATAAATTGCTGACAGATATTAAACAGACAGTCTACTAACACTTTGATGACTAGTAGTTGACAAGTAGTTGCAAAGTTACTTAAAGTTAGTGACATGTCTAAAGTGGGCATCAAAATAAAGTGTAACCGTAATTCTTTCTGATTGCCTAAATATCTATCAGCATCAGGGCTCGAAATCATGACCATTTTGGTCACATATGCTCCCGAATTTTTGGGGTAGGGTTAATCTGTACGATCTGAAAATATATTTGGAAGCATTTGTGTGAGTAAGTAGACGCTTCTGTACCCTGATGGCTAAAACGGAGAGACTTCTTTTCTCAGGCCATCAGACACTTGGACAAGCATATACATTACATTTAAGTGACTCTGGCATAACATGCTAGCTATACCACTTCACACACTGCAGTCCACTTCGCACACTGCACTTTATTATAATTTATCTACAGCCTCTGTATACAATATATTCTGTTCATTTATTGGCTGACATGTCTCCCCCTTTTTTTCCCGTACCTCTAATTGTATTTTTGTATTTTAAAGTACTTTTTAAACTTCTTGTGTTTTTGTTTTTATTATTTATCAGCACAGTCTAACTGAGCAATCAGACACACATTTCACTACTTGTTGTATACTATATAACTTGTATGTGACAAATAAAATCTTAAAGTCTTAAAGTCTTGGGTGTAAATAATTGTTATGGTCCAACCTGTTCCCTTTCAGGAACTCAAGCTGCATTGAAATGCTTTGGGAACGCCTTCAGCTTTTATGCGCTCTGAATCACATGTAAAATCCGTCCAACGGGGGCGATACGTCACAGACGGGATGACGTCACGACCAGGAAGCTTAAAAGCACATGCGCTGTGCAAACCGGTAACTTCTGTTATTCAGCAAAGCGCTCTGTGTGAAATTTGTCTATCTATGCATTGTTTGTCTGTCTTGACAAAGAGGGTAGAGCATAACACTCAACTTTGTAGACCGTGTTTTTTTTCCTCACCCGGATAGAAAGACTATACACGCGGGATACACGCGGCTCATGCGTTTTGAGGGAGCTGCGTTTTCATGCGTTTTGAGGGAGCTGACTGCCGCTTGTGAGCGGGTCTCAATGTGATTGCTTCGCTCCAGAAGGATCTCTTTGAGGAGAGAGCCTTCGCTAGCGTTGCTTGGAAGCAAAGCACGCGCAGTCACCTCTCGAGGGAGCTGACTGCCCGCTTGCGAGTGGGTCTCAATGCGTTCGCTTCGCTCCGGAAGGCTCTCTTTCAGGAGTGAGTGATCATCGTTTGCTGATGAAGTGGACGTAGAGAGCGTTGATGAGTCCTCAGTCCCCGCAATGGGAGGAGTTTTGGAGGTTGTTACTTTGGCTGTGGCTAAATTGAATCTCCACACTGGAGCCTACTGTTTTTCTAAATGTTTTTTGCTAAACCATACTCAGCCTGTATCTACGTATACGGGTATAAGGCGATGCCCTGGATTGATCAGACACTAACTGCTATCTGTCTTCTGACGTGGCATTAGTCTTAAGGCTCTGGCTCTGCTCTCCAAGCTGCTGCACAATGCGGTGCTGGGGGGCAGGGGGGACACGGCTCGCAGGGCAGGCTGGTGCTTTCCTGTACACCATGGCGGTGTCACAGGCATACCAAGCCGACCTGCTGATAGAGATTGATGAGGGTGAGGGTCTCACGTTTGAGAACGTGTAAGAACCGCCTTTCACCAAGACCGAGGTGTATGGCAGCAGTTTCTCTCTTACCACCCTCACTCTCCTGGGGCTGCTAGACGGCAGCAGCCCCCAATTGTGTACCAACTCCTCCTACAGGAACTTACAAAAACAGAGTGTTGCATCCCCCCCCTTAAGGGTGCGGCTGACACAGCACCCTGGGTCAAAGTCTGGAAAACCAAGACAAGATCTGAGGACCGTCTTGGTTTCAGAGAGGGCTTTGTCCAAGTGGTCCTGACAATTACAAGTCAGGACCTCAGGTGGCAGCCCCATCTGGGGAGCAGTGGTTTACATCTTATTACATGATGCCCGCACCTCCTCAGTGCCCTCTGGAGGCCAGGCTGTTGACCCTGCCACTTCGGGTGCTTCAGGGCACAGCTGCCTCAGATAACAGCGCCCCACAGTGTTTGCCAATTTCAGCAAGCATATGGGAAGCGCTACCACTACGGAGGTCCCTGGTGAGTTTGAACCGGAAGTTCCCTGCAGGGTTTCCTTTACAGGCACCGGTCTATTTACCCCAAAAATGCCAGAGACCAGTCTTGAGATATCGGTTCTCTTAGAGCCCATCTGGCAGCCTTGGGAAAGGCTACCACACATGTCTCAATGGGTGCCCTGAAGCACCCGAAGTGGCAGGGTCAACAGCCTGGCCTCCAGAGGGCACTGAGGAGGTGCGGGCATCATGTAATAAGATGTAAACCACTGCTCCCCTTACAAAAACCGAGTGTTGCATCCCCCCCCCTTAAGGGTGCGGCTGACACAGCACCCTGGGTCAAAGTCTGGAAAACCAAGACAGGATCTGAGGACCGTCTTGGTTTCAGAGAGGGCTTTGTCCAAGTGGTCCTGACAATTACAAGTCAGGACCTCAGGCGGCAGCCCCATCTGGGGAGCAGTGGTTTACATCTTATTACATGATGCCCGCACCTCCTCAGTGCCCTCTGGAGGCCAGGCTGTTGACCCTGCCACTTCTGGTGCTTCAGGGCACAGCTGCCTCAGATAACAGCGCCCCCCAGTGTTTGCCAATTTCAGCAAGCGTATGGGAAGCGCTACCTCTACGGAGGTCCCTGGTGAGTTTGAACCGGAAGTTCCCTGCAGGGTTTCCTTTACAGGCACTGGTCTATTTACCCCAAAAATGCCAGAGACCAGTCTCGAGATACCGGTTCTCTTAGAGCCCATCTGGCAGCCTTGGGAAAGGCTACCACACATGTCTCAATGGGTCCTGCGCACAGTAGAACTAGGCTCAGAATTCAATTCTATCACCATCCGCCTACTTTCGGCGGGGTTCTCTCCACATTAGTGGATCCAGCGCAGGCTCTGGTTATGGGTCAAGAAGTACAACTTTTCCTGAGGAAGCGGGCCATCAAGGTGGTCCCTCCTCAGCAGTAAGAGTTAGGGCTCTACTGCTGTTACTTCTTTGTTCCCTAGAAGGATGGAGGGTTGCGTCCTTTTTTAGATCTCTGTCTCCTGAACCATTCAGTCATGAGACTGAAGTTCAAGATGCTGACTGTAAAACAGATCGTGTTCCAAATCAGGTCTGATGACTGGTTTGTCATGATAGATCTGAAAGATGCATATTTTCGTATACCCATCCTTCCTCAACACAGGAAGTTCCTAAGGTTTGCTTTCAGGGGCAAAGCTTACCAATATTGGGTTCTTCCTTTCGGCCTAGCACTCTCACCCCGTACTTTCACTAAAGTTGTGGATGTAGCGCTGGCTCCGCTGCAACACCAGGGCATCCACATACTCAATTATATCGACGATTGGTTGGTATGCACTTAGAGCAGGTGGTAGTTCAGAATTGAGATGTCATTCTAAACCACATGAAACAGTTGGGGTTCAGACTGAACACCGAGAAAAGTGTGCTTCTCCAGTGCAGAGAACAACTTATCTGGGTGTAGTTTGGGATTTGACCTCGATGCGGGCACATCTGTCTCCTGCTCGAGTAGTTTCGATCCTAAGTACAGTCACGAGAGTCAAAGAAGGTCAGTCACCCACAGTTTAACAATTGCTAGGTCTCATGGCAGCTGCGTCCAATGTGATTCCATTCTGGCCTGCTGCACATGAGGCCCTTAAAGTGGTGGCTAAAAACCAAGGGATTTTCCCCGAGGGAAATCCTTCCGCAAATCAAGGTCACGCGGCGCTGACTTCGGGCCTTAGATACATGGAAGAAACCCTGGTTTCTCACTAAGGGCCCAGTACTGGGAGCTTTTTGCTGCCGTGTCTCACTTGTGACAGATGCATCCCTGCCCTTGGTCTGTGGAGAGGTTGCCACATTTCTTGGCATGTAATTGTCTGGAGATATTAGCAGTATTCTATGCTCTCAGGCATTTTCCTCTCAGATCTGAGAAGACATCATGTGTTAGTTCACACCGACAACACAGCTGTGGTATCTTACATCAATCACCAAGGAGGTCTGCGCTCACGCCCTCTTTACAAGTTGGCGCACCAGATCCTTGTGTGGTCCCAGGGAAAGCTCTTCTCACTGAGAGCGGCTTATATCCCTGGGCATCTCAATGTAGGAGCAGACGTCCTGTCGAGGCAGGGGCCGAGGCCCGGGGAGTGTTGCTTCATCCCGAGGTGGTGAAGCAGATATGAAGAATCTTTGGGCAAGCCCAAGGGGACCTCTTTGCCTCTCGAGAGACAGCGCAATGTCCCCTTTGGTTCTCTCTAGCTCATTCAGCTCTTCTGGGGCTGTATGCCATGGTACAGACTTGGCCGAGGCTTCGTCTGTATGCCTTTCCCCCCGATTGCTCTGCTCCTGGGAGTTCTGGAGAGAGTCCACCAGGACGCAGTATCTGTGCTCTTAGTGGCCCCGTTCTGGCCGAACCGAGCCTGGTTCGTGCCATTAACACAGTTCTGGAGTTCTTGCAAGCAAGATTCTCTGTGGGGCTAGCTCACTCCACCACGAAGGTCTTTGTGGTGGCTATATCGGCTTACCATGCTTCAATTGGTGCTTATACAGTGGGCAGACACCCCCTGGTTACACGTTTCCTCCGAGGTGCACTGAGGCCCCAGGTACGATCTCGCGTCCCTTCATGGAGCCCTTTGTGCTCCACCTTTGTGCCCATTGCGGAAATATCAGATCACCTTTTTCGGCCAATACGGCCTTCTTATTGGCCATCACTTCTCTGAGGAAAGTGGGTGACCTCCAGGCCCTTCTGAGGCCCATTCTTTTTTGGATTTTGTGCCCAGTTTGGCCAAGGCCTTTATTACCCGAGACCAGGTTATGTCTCTAAGGTTCCCTCTACCACACTGCGGCCGGTCGTACTACAGGCCTCCTGTTCTCCTCCCTTCCAGGAGAACGATCAGCAGAAGCTTAACTGTGTACGTCACTGGACTACTGATGCTACTCACATCTCATTTGAGTCCTTTGGGTTACATACGTAACCTGAGACGTTTTCATTTCTCTACAAAGAATGTATTAATTACTGCATAGTATTTGTTTTCTGTGAGATGAAAGATTAGTGTGACATGAAAGATTCTGCATGCATGTTATTAGAGGTTAAGCTCCAAAAAAACCTATGCATTAGGTTTTAGGTCATTCATGAGTTTTCTTAGTAGTCAAGTAGTAGTTAGTAGTCAAGCCCCAAAGTGGCAAACCTTATTGTATCTGTTAGTGTTTATTTTACTCTTCTTCCACCACGGAAGTCTATGGCAGCCCATAAAACAGAATGGTAAAAAGTTATAAAAATTATGAAATTTTGTTCACAGATAAAAAGACAGTCTGAACTGTTACCACAGTTACCCTCATCATCTAGATAGTGACCTGCAAAGTTTGGGCCCAATGGAACATAGTGGTCAAAAGAGTTACGAAAATGCTTACAACATGTAATTGAAAAAAGCATCATGCAACTTCTTTCTTTGGCTCATGTGTCACCACATTCTAACAGGCTCAAAAACAATTGGTGACAGCGCCACCCACTCGTCAAAAATATTAATCATTTTACTGTGTTTGAATAGATTTTCCTATATTTTTAAATTTAATCCTTGTTTATGCTCATAACTTTTGACTGCTAAGTTTGGACACAGCGCATGTCTTATTTGCACAAAATGTTGTACGTAGAGTCTAGAGATACAAAAGGTTTTCGATAACCCAACCGTTTCCCTTAATGAATTTGATTGTGAGCACACAGAAATGGATATGAGGCTGCATTTTTCAAAACTTTTGTGTATTGACACAAAACTTGGTACAATGTTCCTTGGTCATCCATTTGGGGCATCAGTTTTGCTACACCACAGTGAGGGAAGACTTGCCCCAGATGCTGTGAAACATTGAAACAGAGAACATCGAAGCAGACCGGGAGCTGAATTTAAGTCTAAGTTGTAAAATCTAATGAATGTGTACAGAAAGGACCAGCCTGCCACAGCACAAACATCACTCAGAGATGCCCCCCAGCCAGTGCCTTAGATGATGCCACTTTCCTGGCAGAATGGGTAATGCCCTGAGGTGAGACTAAGTCACAGGCTTTATAAGCCAGGGTAATAGCATCTGTGATCCAGTGATCCAGGTTTACAGACAATTAAAACAGACTAAGAACTGAGAGGTCTTATGCCAGTGGCTTGAGCAGTGGACATAGATCTTCAAAGCTCTAACTAGACACAATAACTAAAGGCTTTCATGTTCTGCTGACTCATACTCATTCTGATTGAGGACAGAAGCCAGGGGCAAAATCCAAACAGGCAGAGTCTACATAAAAAGCTTGTAAATCCCCTGCCCTCTTGAGCAATGTCAGTGCTAATAATAGAGTCAGGGGTAATAATAATAGAGACCTCAGAAGTCAGAAACATATCTAAGGCTGACTCTAGAGCCTCAAATGCAGCTGAAGATAAGCCCCTCAAAACTACAGTCCTAGGAGCACTATAGTCCCAAGAGGTCACTCGTGTCTAACAAAAAGGCAGATAAAGAGATAGATTGGAAGCTCCCAAGGGACTTTCAGACTTCCAGTAGAGATATTAGGTCTGGGAACCAGATTTGCCAGAATGGCACTAACAAGAGTAGACAATCTCGGTCCTGATGAACCCTGCCTTGGGCTCCTGGGAGCAAGGCTATGGAGCCATGTCTGTACAATGGCATCTAGCCCCCATGGAGCTGGATTAGTGAGGCCGAATCAGAGGACAGTGGGTTGATTTCTCGGAGGCTAACAGATCCACTTCTGCTTGGCCATACCTCTGTCAAATGGATTCCACCACTTATGAGATGTGTCAATGAGATGTGGAAGGAAGTGCTATAATGCCAGAAGCACTCGCCTTATAGAGAAGAGGGCCCTCCCACAGATCACGGACTGGGTGGCCATAGAGAACCACACCCCAGCCCATGAGACAGGGTGGGGTCTGTCGTGAGAATCCTGCAACGGCATTGTGCTTCGAGAGTGGGACTCAAGGTGAGAAACCAGGGTCTGATCCATATAGAAAGGGTTTGAAGCCTTGAACCTCAGCACATAATCCTTACCATCCTTTATGGTGGTTTGTGGGATGAAACATGCTTTTCTTTAGCCAAAACTGAAACTGCCTATAAAATAGGCCCAATGGATTCACATTGTCGCTGCTGCCATGAGGCTTAACAGCCTCTAAATTTGGAGGACTGTTAAATGCTAGTCTAGCAGGATGCTTCTCACAGCAGCAATGATTGACACTTTACGTGCAAAAACCAATTATTCCTGCATCATAGTGGATTCTCTAATTACCCTGGAAAATTTCCCTGAACTGGAGAAAGCATGCTCTTCTTGGAGTTAAGTATCAGCCCTAAGCACTTTATATGAGCTAACACAACATCTCAATGCCGTGCAGCTAGTTCTTGAAAGCTGACTCTGACTAGCCAGTTTATGTAACTTAGATCACAGATGCCCTGCAGTCTGAAGAGAGCCAGAGCGGCACACTTTGTAAAGGTGTATGGCAATAGGGCTAGGCTAACAGAAGCACTCAGTATTGGTAAGCTTTGCCCCCAAAAACAAACCTGAAAAACTTCCTGTGTTGTTGTCCTGTCTGCCATCAAACAACTGTGGTAAGAAGACTGCGGAATAAGTCAACAAATACTGTGAGTCATGGCATCTTTTCCTGTTATTGTTAAAATAATCATAATCATACTTGAGATTTAATACTGTCCTATGGTGTAAATGTTGATCACATTAATATCCTTCAGAAGAGCGAAGACATTTCAGATTATTATCTGGTGTCCTGTTTAAAACATTTACCCACGATTGCAAAACCATATCCTTGCTACAAATACAGTTGAACAATATCTTCTGCCACTAAAGATTGTTTATCTACCTGAACTTTCTCAATTCCTTAAAACAACAGATAACTTTGAAAACCGTGACCGTGCAACATTTCCTCTTCCTCTTTTCCAATACCTTAGACAAAGTTGCTCCCCTACGCTTAAAAATAAAGGAGCCCAATAGCCTTAAAAATATACCAGCCCAATGCCTTGGTATAACAAGCATACCCTGGAAAATGGAGAGAAACAAACTAAACTAGAGGTATTTCGTACAACATGGAAGGAGAGTATTTCAAACTACAGAAAGCTCCAGATCTTCCCACTTTTCTGCCTAGTTTTCTTTTTTAACTTTTACATAAAACTAAACAAAACCCTAGATATTAATTTAATACAATGGCTAAATTAACCAAAAATAAAGCATCAACTGCTTCTGATAGTTGTTAATATAATAATAGTGATGATTTTATTAACTTCTTTAATAACAAAACAGATACAGTCAGAGAAAAAATCATAAACATGCAAATGCCTGTAACACCATCACATCAGATGACGCTGATGTATGCTATGATCTTATACCTACCAGCCTGTTGAAAGAGATGCCTTCTGAAATTATAGACCCTCTGCATAGTATTATTAATTCATCATTGGTGTTGGGATATGTCCCAAGGCCTACAAGCTGTCTGTTATCAGTCATCTTATTAAAAATACAGAGTCATCAGTGACAAATGATTTGCTGTTGTCGGCTGATTGTGGCTGCATCTGTCTTCTGGTTCTGGTCCACCTTCGCAAAGCCTTTGACACTATTGACCACGTTCTGTTAAATAGGCTTGAAAATTATGTTGGCATAAATTGAACTGCACTGTCATGGTTTAAATCATTATCTGACCGATTCCAGTTTGTTGCTGTGAGTGAAAAGGTGTCATATCAATCTGGGAGCAATTATTAAGAGACATGGAGTTAATTTTTATTGTTATGCTGATGATACTCAGCTGTATCAACCTAGAATACTGTCTTTGCCTTGATGGATGTTCCATAAAGCCTGCTGCATCAGCTAAAATGCATCTGGGTGTCCTATTCGATAGCAATCTGTCTTTTGAAAACCACATTTCCAATATATTGTAAAGCTGCATTTTTTCACCTTAAAAGCATATGTAGCGTGTGGTCGTGAGGCCACATGAGGGTCAGGAGCCATCTGGATTGTAACAGCCCCAGATATGACTTGGATGGGGAGTGGGAACCCCAGCCACCCCAAAGATCTTATCAGCTCCTTCACCCTGTTGCTAATTGTAAAATTGGTAATAGGTCAGAAACCTGTGTTTTCCTAATGCTTTTTTGGATCACTAAGTGGTGCTAGGGTAGACTCAGTGTCTCCCTCGCCCCTTTTGCTGATCGTAAATGGGTGATGGGTTAGACAGCCTACCCAGCTTTAAAAGCATTCCATCAGGGGAACCAGAGATCTTGGGCAAGGAAACATTTGCAGGAGAGCTAGATGTTTAACTAAGCCCTCAGTGAAAACCCCTCATATCCAAGTCATATCACTAAATAAGATGTCCTAAATGTATATATGTATATTTCTGTATTGCATGTTTGTATCCATGTTATGCCACCCTGTTCTAAACACAGGGGCTATATGACTCTTATATTAGGTGCTTATATTATGCCCTTTTATTATTATTATTGTGTGTGTGTGTTAAACCCTATCCTGATTAGTCTTTAAACAATGCTCTTTTAAATTCCTGGTCATTGGTGTATGTCACGATACCATAGCTGGTATCTACATCTTTAAATATTAATCTTCACATTATTAACACAAACTCTGCAAGCCCCATTCACTATGCAAATAAGTGTCGGGTTGAAACAAAGGCCCTGTTCCCGCTCGACCCGCACACCTTAACATTGGATAATCACGGGCCGGGGGTGGGGCATCCCAAAGGTTAAGAACGACATGGATACAGACATGCAATCAAGAAATATACATATATACATTTAGGACAGCTTATTTAGTGATATGACTTTGGATATGAGGGGTTTTCACTGAGGGCTTAG
>JAZGTK010000936.1:23440-48466 GCA_036877625.1 Ambastaia sidthimunki
CTCCTGCAAATGTTTCCTTGCCCAAGATCTCAGGTTTTCCTAATGGAATGCTTTGAAGCTGGGGAGTCTGTTTAGACCATCACCCATTTACGATCAGCAAGAGTGGCGAGGGAGACAATGAGTCTACCCTAGTACCACTTAGTGATCCAAAAGAACATTAGGAAAACACAGGTTTCTGACCTATTGCCAATTTTACGATCAGCAACAGGGTGAAGGAGATGATAAGATCTCTGGAGATGGCATGGTTTACTGGGACCCTTGGCCCCCCGGTGGGTAGTGTTGGTTACCCCCACTCTCCAAATCATATCTGAGGCTATTACAATCCAGATGGCTCCTGACCCCGATGTGGCCTCACGACCACACGCTACAACATATATATATACATCTTACAATAATTAGTATAATTGATTACAGTTGAAGGCTGCCTCGGATGTTTAATTAAAAAACTCCAGTTAGTCCAAAATGCAGCAGCCAGAGACTTGAACAAGTATGAACAAGTATGACCACATTAGCCTGGTTCTGTCAACAGTGCACAGGCTGCTTATGAAATATCGTATAAACTTTAAAATTCTGCTGATTAACTAAAAGGCCCTGAATGGTTTAGCTTTTCAGTACCTGAGCAAGCTTTTCTCTTATCATAGTCCTTCACATTCACTGTGATCAGAAAATTCTGGCCTGTTGATAATACCTGTTGATAGAATTTTAAAATCAAGTGTGGGTGGTAGATCTTTTTCATATTTGGTGCCTAAACTCTGAAACAGTCTACCCAGTGTTGTCCAGGAGGAAGATATACTATGTCAGTTTAAATCTAGATTGACGACTCACCTCTTTAATATAGCCTACACATAGTCCTATGGATTTATATCTCAAATCCCTTTTTGCTAGGCTGCCTTAATTAGGTAAACCGGAACTGGAGACACTTCCCATTAGAACAGATGTGCTGTTCTAATGGTAAGGGTGTCTGTCTGTCTTTCATTTCCCTACAGTCCTGTTGTCAGCTTTGTCTGGCCGTATGGTGGGGAGACGGGATGGGACAACCAGAGATAGATCAGCGGGACTATGATGGAATTTTTCCTATTAACATACTTACCAATGCCTAGACCAGCTAAATTCTATATTTGTTCCCTGCATTGTCACAGCAGTGAGATGTTATAGCTGCAATAAGTAACATTTGCTTCTACTACCATCTTTGTTTGTAACATTCCTTAGTGCTTGACATGTTGTCACAAAAACAACAAGAACAATTAAAATCAATTTAATTATAAATAATTATTACCATCTCTCTGGTTATATCCAGAAATATTACGAATTGCAGGTTTAACATGCCAAAGGAGAACTGGCCCTTCTGGTTGAGCCAGGTTTCTTCCAAGGTTTTTTTCTCCATCTATACATCATGGAGTTCCTTGCCACTGTTGCCCTTATGGCTTGCTTACTGGGAGACTGCTGACATTTAACTTAGTTTAGGTTTTGTAAATTGTTATTATTGATCCTAGCGAAATGATATAATTACTGTCCCAAAGCCTGTACTGTTTTATTTCTTTGTCTCCAATTCTCTCATATTGTGTAATGTGATATTTGTATTGTGTATATTTGATGTATTGTGTGTATTTTATGGAATTATTGCAAATCTCTTATATTTCTGTCCCATAAGATGTTATTTTTCTGTGTGCCTTCATGTAATCTGGAACAGCAAATCTTGCCTAATATGATACCTATCTAGTCTGTTGCATAGTCTAAGTAAATACTGTTTCAGTTGGCAGTCCGTATACATTACCCTCCCATAGCCCTCTGAGAGAGGTGTGAGCTTTCGCACATAATGACAGGTATGCACATCCATTTATTCAAATGGTCCAAATGTGTTCAATCAACTCTTTATTTATAAACATAGTATCTATATTGTTTTATAATATATACATCTTGCACATACTATTGGCAATAATACCATGTGTTATGTGTTGAACATTTCCGACGTTAACATCTTGAATCTGTATTTTAGAGACTGATTCAACTGACGCAGATCTAATATCAGACACAGCCCCTGTCTCTCTTGGGAACTATAAAAAAACAGCTGTAAAAGCCCAGATCTCTCATGTGAGGGGGAATCTGTTCTATAGCCCCTTCGCCAAGAGAGTTTCAAGCATTTTGGCCAACACTAGGTGTTGCTCTCCTAATACCATAGTGTGCAAAATGCTGCTGAAGCAGGGAGGACGGGAGGCAAACTGAATCCTAAAAATCTGTATCATCTTCTCTACCTGTTCTTTCCCCTCTGTCTCTCTCTTGGGAGCTTGGGAGCCCTTCTGCTGCTGCTGTAGGCAAAAGAAGATTTAAAAGAAGAGGTGAATGGACACCCTGACGCTGCAGCTACTTGGCTTCGGCAGGGAAGGAGTTCCATGAACACCCCCAATAGCTTCTTAGACTCACAGTATCTGTCGATGACGGAACCAATGCTATCGCCAGACAAAACCTGAGGAGCAATTGAGGTGTCCAGCTGAAAGGCCTTAACCTTAATGCCATTTAAGTTGAACAAGTGGTCTGTTTGGTGGTACGAAAGGTGAGATCTGTGGCTCGATGGAGCTTATGAGCCATGTTTAGTTCTAATCCCCCACTCTGGGGATTTAGAGGGCAAGGCAGGTTTTCCCCACAATGATGTCGTAGAAGGAGAGAGACAGCCACAGGCATCCCTTCTACCTTGGGCATCACACCATATCCATGCTTGTGTAGCCCCATAGTGTAGGAGTAATTACTTGTAGCAGGAGTAAAAACACAAGCCAAATATGGAGTCTTCCATGACTTCAATACTTCAATGTGAAGATCAGGGAAGAATGGGAGGTCATGGTGAGGAGGCTGATCACTTTGTACAATAAAAATCTATCATCCAGCTTTGATGATGTTCATTTGGCCCTCAGGCTGTTTCTCAGCTGCCAGGAAATCAGGGAACCAGCTCTGCAAATGATGCTGAAAGAGGAGGCTGGTCTGCCTCAGCACCCGCCTGGCTGACATTTGTCAGATTGTCTTCTGACGCTGACAGCATAAGCTCATCATCTGGCTCAGAAGAAACTGCAAAGCGGGCTTCTATAGCCAGTGTGAGCTCATCTTATTCAGCAAAAAAAGGGGGCAGAGCCCATCTCCCACCGCTCCTCTGCCAAATCAAGCTGCAAACTCGAAGCCTTGAAATGAAGCCTCCATTTTGGCTTCGGGACCAGCTACCTCTATGGTAGAAATTTATACTGAGAGCAGTCTAATGTGCTCTGCTCCCAAACAAAATACATGTGATGTAGTGTGGGCAGGGTGTCACACACTTCTTAAACTTCTTGGAACTCATTTTTTCTTTTCTTAATGCTAATAAGGGTAATTTACAGGGAATAATTTCAGGATCGGTTTACCATAAACTACAGAGGAGTGATTTGTGCCTAACTTAAAAATATGGGAAAATGTTATTTAGTTTGAAAACAGTTGGTAAATAAAAATGATAAAAACATAATTAAATCATGAGGCAAATGAAGATTCACAGCTCCAGCAATCATGTAGTGAATTTGGAATTTTTTTAAGTTAGGAACAACTGTGAAGTAAAAAAAATAATTTTGAGGCCTGTGGTTCACTATTTTTCAAACCAAGCTGTTCCTTCTTTTGCGATGTAATTTCTGCTTGAATTTTCAGGATGTTCCAGTATGACAGGTGTCTGATCACTCACTCTGAGCACTTCCCGACAGATGTAAGCAATCCAGTCCTCTTTCAGACAGTTTCCTTTTGTCTTCTTCAGCAAGTCTGTCACTGAGCCTGCCCCGCAATACTCCATCACCAGCTAAAGGGTCAGGTGCGGGAAACATTAACATCACATCTCTCATATGCTACAATGGCACAGTAGCATATATGAAGAACATCTGGAGTGGTGATTTATGTATTGAAGACTATAAATGCTATGAATTGTCTGTGTAGCTTCATCAGTTATCTAATGGTAAAGTTCATCAGATACATTTATAGGCTTAGCAACATGCTCAGGTAAAACTCTATTGCAATTTTCTGAAATGAGAAAGCAAAGATCTCATTTTCTGCGTATTTGCAATGTTTTATTCATGCTTTATTTCAGGTTTACAAGTTAATGGCTAACCATTTTTAGGTTATCTCCTATCTATCTTAATTTAACGAAATTTAGATTGCTTAGGATTCCGCATGAGTAGAAAATGTCTTAGCTCCCCAGATGGAGGGAATGAGATGTTGTGTCAGTGTAATGACACTAGGGATTCGCCTATGGGGGACAGATCACTCAGATGCTTTTTATATAAAACGGCAATGAAAATTGGATAGGAATTGGCAATAGAATTTTCATGCCAATCTACGGTCCGGCTGTCAGCGGTCAGTTCAGCATTGTGGCAGGAGGAACACAATGTCTTTTTCCCTTCATCAGGGAACAGAGTTTAAAAAGGTAACTAAAACGCTCCCTTTCTGTCACTCACTTAATGTTGAGTCGATGTAGTGACAAGCATAGCATGCCTGAGTAAGTCATCATGGAATCTATAACCTTCAATGAACTGAAAGTGTACTAAAGAGATGGAATTATAAAGCCTATACAAGGTTATAGTAGAAAAAGTCTTTTCCTCAAAAGGAATAGACACTGTGATGACTACAACCTACCTAAGAGGAAGTTATATGTGGAAATAGATGGACTTCAGGGAAGTACCACATTAAATTACGTGTACAAGTAGGGGACTACCACGGGGAGATTATAAGACATGACGAATATAACCGTCTAGGGGAAGGCACAGGTTTAAAGATATGAAAACCATACTGGGGAAATTACTCGTATGGGATTACCAATGAGAATCACTTTGTGCCATGGGCAGAAGGAGTGATGGCACATCTGAGTGATAGCCACTCAATACTGTATGTGACCCGGCGACACGCCCTTCCCCGGACTCGGTTCTGTAACTAATGATCTCGTATGCATCAACCCTAGAGGCCGTCAAGGATGCCAAATGGCCCAGGAGCCTCTGAAAATATTTTAATGGGACCACCATCTTGCCTTTACAGAAATCAAGGCAATTCAACATTGATTGTTGAATTTTCTGTGAGGTGCACTGTCATATTGACAGAGTCCAATTAAATCCAGAGAAAGGAGAAGCTCTGCACCGGACAGAGCTTGCTCTTTTCCCAGTTGACACAAAGCCCCAAATCAATCAAGTGGTTGAGAACCATGTCCCACACACCATGTGCACAATCATTCTCGAGAATGGACCAATATAAGCCAGTTGTCAAAGTGGTTGAGAATGTGTATGCCTTCTCTCTCAAAGGAGAGAGAGCAGCCTCTTTACCAAAGTCCTGGGGTGACAGGGACAGACCAAAGGAAAGGACCCTGTGGATGTAAAATCAAGACATGAAAGTATACATCCTTCAGGTCTATAGCCACAAACCAATCAAGATGCTGCACATAGAATGGAATGTGCTCCTCCACAAGCATTCTGAAGGGGAGTGAAGAATCATATTTAGGATGCACAGATCAAGTATTGGTTGTAATCCACCTCTTATCTCTGGAACAATGGAGTATGGGCGGTAAAACCCTGCATCCAGCTGGTGGAACAGGACCAATCATGTTCTTTGCCAGAAGAACCTCAATCTCTGCATATAAGACTGCTGCACTTTCTCCTACTGAGGAGGAGAGGATGCCACAGAACCTTGGCAGGTGCCTGGTGAACTGAATCATATAGCCAAGCTGAATCATTCTGATGAGCCAGCTTGACAGATGGGCGGGCCACTCCCTCAAACACAGTGGCAGGGGCTGCAGCGGAACAATTGTGTGTCCAAGACAGTGGGTGCATTGCAGCTGACTACAGGTAAAGTCGAACTGACAGTTGTACCTGGCATCTCGCCTCTTCTGAGGGAATGGAAAGCAAGCCCCTGCAAGTTCTGAGAGGTGAAAGCAGAAGGCAACCAAACACAAGGGGTGTCAGGGCCACCTGTCTCACGACTGCTTTAAAACCTTGGGAAGGTTCTTGGCGGACAACTGGTGGGCAGCCAGTGCCAGTTTCCTGCAACTAGACCTCCTCAGAGACCCAGGGTGTCAGCTGAGGTGTGAAAGTAGCTTCTTACAGACGAAAGAAACCCACAATGTCCCAATGGGCATGTTCCAACAGTGAGAACATAAACTTTCGAATGCTGCCTCATCATGGGCATGGCCTAAACATCAATGGCAGAGATTGTGGCTGTCTGAGGGAGAGAGGTACCAACTGCAACCAGAAGCACATGCACGGAAAGGCATGATAACTTCCAAGGACATTTACTCTTTTAGAGAAAAATGGCACTTTTAAGTGACCCTCAGTGGGAACTTTCTGCACTTATCTGTGCCAGCAAGGAAGAGAGAATGCTAAAGAGACCGCGGTATAACTCTAGTCAAAGAAAAGCAAAGCAAGTACATGGATCAGTTCCGAGAAACAAATCTGAGTGATCACGAGTGATTCCACTCGCCAGTCCCTACTGTTGCTTATTTTTAAGGCTTATTTTCATTGGAGTGATCGGTCACCCTAGGTTGAACCCAATGTCGAGTGAGTGACAGAAAGGGAATTAATGTTTGCCAAACATTCTTGTTTACTATGACTGGAGCCCTTACAAACCAATTGTATTTTCTGTTAGTCCCAGCACAGTGCAGTGTGTGTAAGAGGGCAGAGACATAGGTAACCTCTAAAGGAAATCAGGCTGATGTTTATTTGAGGTCGTTACTTACCCAAAGCTGGTCGTCCTGACCTGCAGGACACTTCTTGACAAAAGCACCGTAATATGTGGCAATATTTCTGTGATGAGAGTGACTTTTCAACATGTTTATCTCCAGTTTGATTTCATCTTCCTCCTCCTATAAAAGACAAAATTCACTTTTAAAAAATAATTTCACATTAAGTTAGTTAATTATGTTAGTTAATTCTGTAACTAAATAGCTAATTTAAAATCCACAAAGAATTAAACTGCCAATTTAATCTAAAGAAGTATTTCACGGAGGAGATCCTGAGATCTTATATGGATGATTTTCTTTAATGTTTCATGAGTGTTGCAAGAAAGTCTTTCTCATATATTACACACTTGTTTTATGCTGAAATATTAGCATTCTCAGAGCTGCCAGTCAATCATTGTACATCTGAAATACTTTGACCTCAGCTGAAGACTCACATAGGCTGGTTTTTCAACTAAGGCTGGCCAAACACTTAACAAGCCTGATTTTGTGCCTGATTTGCACCCCCCAATGATTGGGTGTGGTCCGATTCAAGGATTTTCCCAATCTTTCTTTTAAATCCTCAATTGTGTGCTGTCATTATGATTATTTTACTGTTCCTGATTAAGTTGGAGCCTTCCTGGTCCCCAGTTGTAAGTATCAAACGTTTGATATTTACAATTCTTGATTGGACTGCCTTTGATGGGGCACCCCTAGTAGCCAAAAAGAATGAGCAAGCTTTACCAACCAGATTTGCCTTTATAGTTGAAACATGGCAATCACATCACATGTCATGACAATAGAGCATTAAGAAAGAAGATCAACTTGTACAACTATGGAAACAATATGAGTACTGTTATAATGTTTTGTGCTAGAATTATTGCTAGCTGATTGTTGCTTATTTTTTATATTTCCATTTTTGTTTTTAAAGTCACGTTTCATCATGTGAGTTTTTGTAAGGTTTAGTGCCACTGTAAAATTATTACTACAATTGGCATGCGAGTGGCTCACCTAATTATTCAGCATGTGCGTTAAAAAACTGGTTATAAATTGTTTTCAACTGTCTTTATGTCTGTAGTATCCCAAGGTTTTAAAATTGGTTAAAATCTCAAAATTGTCTAGTGTGTCCAAGAGCTAAAGAGAGATGATCATACCTCTGTCACATCCATGACCTTGATTGCTGCTAGCTGCCCTGTTTTCACATGCCGACCCTGTGAAATGTCAGTGAGAGATAACACATAATTCATGAGGATCCTTGATTCTTTCAGATAAACAAGCTTGAAGCCCCTAAACATCTTTTCCAGACCACAAACAGTATAAGCTGATCAACTGAAGCTTCAAAAACTACTTGTTCAGAAATTCTAATGTTGAGAAACATGGCCCAATCAGTCACAGTCAATTTAAGCCGGATATGTTCTTTTATTCTCAAACACCAGATACGTTGACAATAAGAGTCAAATATAGTAAGCCAGTCAATGCTTGTGCTCTTCACCTCCTGAAAAATCCCAGTTAGAACTGTTTGATTTTCATATTGTTATTCCAATCTTAACAGTTTCAGGGCAGATTATTTCACAAATCTATCACTTATGCAGTGGCACAATAGGGCAGGTTTACTGTTTTATAGCATTTATTTTATTATTTTTCAACTTGCCGATCTGTGAAGTTAAGGAGCATGAGTGACATATGAATTCTGAAACTGGTTTGGTATGTGAACTGCTCAACAATGACATGTTGTAACCTTTGCTGTGACTAAAGTGTTGTTTTTCTTATATTATAAAATGACTTTCATTCAACATGATTGATAATTACACAGCTATAAGAATGTTTTGAGAAGTCAAACTTGCTTTAGTATTGATAACATATATAAAATAGTTTTTGTTTCTTCACACAAAACATTTATTAATAGGTATAAACAAACAGATCAGTTCATGATATATATGAAAATATGAACCAAACTTTTATGACATTTCTGACTATTTGACAAACATAATAATGTCTGGTAATTACCTATAAATACATTATTAAAATGTAATAAATAAACAAACAAACAAACAACAAGGGGCCCGTTTCAGAAAGGTGGTTAAGTGAAAACTCTGAGTATGTTAACCCTGAATTATAGGAAACTCAGAGTTTTCGGTTTCAGAAACCGACATAACTCAAACCCGAGAACGCAGAGTAAGTCAAGCCAGTTTCTGAAAGAGAGTTTTCTTCATTAAACCCGGAGTTTCTTTCAGTCTCCTCCCCTTTTTTCCCCCAACCTTCCAATCACAGGTGGAGCCACAAGTATTTATGACATGTTTAATGTTCTGTTTAAATATTTCACTCATTTTTTCGGTACATTCATTCATTGCACATATTTCCGTCTTGCAGAGTGTTTTTTGCGTCTCCGAGTGGATGTTTTTGTCATTTCCTGATGCATTTTTTATGTACAGTTTTTCTAGAGAGTTAATTAAATATACGATATACGGATTGTAATGCGCCTTGTCCAAGTCCAAGACAAAAGACAACCACTAAACAGCTACTTTAATAGCGTAGATGGTAAATGCGTGTATTGCAGACATTCTTTATAATGTAGTACAATACTGAGGTGCAGACAATTGCCACTATTTGCAATAAGTAGTATAAATAGCAGAAAATCCTACATCTACCTAAAATATTTAAAGTATTATAAATATTTAAGTATATTTAAAGTAGTATAAATAGCATCTACCTTCTATTAACACTTAGTGTAAATAGCATTTTACACTGCAAACAGTATTTTACACTGCAAATAGCCGCTGCCTTTTTTTTCACGGGTGCTGTTGTCATGGTGAATCGTAATATCTGCGCTCTATTCATAATGGCTTTTTATAGTCGTGGTGCACGCGGTTAACTCAGAGTCAACCTACTCCAAACTCAGAGTAAGTCAACTCAGAGTTAAAGTTTAAACTCAGAGTTGGTTGAACCACCTTTCTGAAACGGGCCCAAGGTGCATTCTAGAGCTTAATTAATTTTAATGCACCCATATGTGTTTACAGTTGTAATCATTCTTTGAGAGGAAATTTTACCCTGACACATTACCCTGGGGAGGTCCACTTCCACCCAGTGGGATGTGTTTTGCTGTTTATCTGAAATATGGCTTGCATCATAAAAATCTGCATTTATATCACATAATTTCTCTTCTGTTTTTCCCTTCTGTGTTCTAGTTTTAAGCAGTCACATTAACATTCATAAATGTCTAGTAAGAAGCACTGAGACACACAGAGCTGGCAATTTTTTAAGTAAAATGGGGTGTGGTGTTGCTAAAACCACATGTTGTAAGAATTATGAAGAAACTGTACTGAACAGTTCCAGTTACTCACTTTAGTTTAGACAGTTAACATAGGGTATACAGTTTTATAAGCACAAATTTCTCTTTATTGCAAAGTTTTTAGTTTTTTGTAAAACAATGACATGCGAGATAAACTATCATCCAACATAAATGTAACTTTATTATGTAGTTTTAAACACATTAGATGTCGGTATCCCTTTCCATCTCCTTAAATGAAATGGAAAGTTACTAATTTGCATTTTCTTAATGTTTACACAAGTGTTGACTGCATTCATCAAGCTCAACTATTCAGCGCTGCACTTACTTATTGCAATTTTGTTACTCCGGGCATTGTTTTAAATCAGGCATGATAAAAACAGCTCATATAGACTCATTTTTAGTTTGACCTACTAAGGATGCCAATCCAGATTTTCTGAAGGTTAAGCATTTTCTTTACTGTATATTTGATGAAATAAATAACAACTTTCTGAGGAAAAAGAACATTTTAAAGAGCATGTAAGGACTAAAAAAGAAAGTGTTGCATGCAGAATCCTATTAAATCTATGTTATCACGTGATGGGTTTCAAGAGACATTTCCCTACACTGTGGAGGAAGCAAAGGAGGATCATGAGTCCACCTCCACCCCAGACCTCATTCCCAAGTGTATTCCCATCCTGGAGCCACTTCAGCCACATGTGCAGTGCTCATGTCTGCCACGAATCCCCATGGTCTGGTTCTGTCAAGTCTGTTTCCTCCCTCTTCCATCCCCATGGCTCCACCTTGGACCTCTTGTTTGTCAGCTGCACCTTGGCTCTCTGGTCCTCTGGCTTCACCTTGGTCTAGTCCATCCTTCTATCTGGGGGTCTTCAATCCTATCTTCAATTCTATCTCCTTGTTGTCCCCATATTCTGGCAGAAAACATGGTGGGGTGTGGGGGATGTCATGTTTGGCACTTTTTCCTGCAGTTATGTAAAGTATTGTCTATATGTAAATTGTCCTTGTTTGTATGTAAAGGTACTGTCTATATGTAAACTGTCTCTGCACTGTCTGGAGCTCCCAATAATTTCACTCACCTAGGCACAGGTGCTACGGTGATGTGACAATAAAAGTGATTTGATTTTCTTTTTTTGTCTTATTTAGGAGTTGCTATGTTCGCCTTCTGTTTTATCATTTGTTTCGATAGTTACTGATTATACTGTATCCATTTCCAGTTTCACTCCATAACCTGGTCTATATATTTGTAACCCCCCTATTGGTACTTTTCAAATCTCATATGGCGCACAGGATCCCAGCTGTTAGATGGAGAATTATGCTGAATTTTCAATTATGGTTGCTATTATGAAAACTTAAACTCAAGAATATAGTAATAACACCTCCATTTTAACCTTTATACTGTAAACTATAAATAATCCTAGAAAAATCTATTAAAAAAATGTATTAACAAATAAATTATAAAAACAAAAATAAAGCAGATAAGATGATCACAATGAGATATGATAGAAGAAAACCCCCTTTTCCTACACAAATCAATTTTACCTTTAAGTACCTTTACATTACAACCAGCTTCAATGGGTTCAATACTTAAACAAAATTCCCTTCTGACTTCAGAATAACCTTCCTAAACATTCAACAACAAATAAGGAAATTATTTAGTTAGATTAAATCCCAGAAAGCGCATGAATACAATGTCACAAATGAATATTTTTTACACAAATCAAACCTGTTCGGTTCCTTTGCACAATTCAGTAACAACTTAAATGAAAAGAAATAAAAGGAATCACCATTCAAAGAATCAGAAATAATCAATAGTTCAGATAAATGTCAGGAAAATGTCCCAAATATTAACTACCCTTGTAGTTTGTTACTGTTGGTGCACTTACAGGGGAAAAAACAACAAATTAATTCAGGCACAATTGCGTTACTCACAAATGCTGAAACTCATGTGGCTTTAAACACCCGAATTGTCCACCTGGCTGAAAACGTCCTTGCCATAATAATGATGTTGGAGAGGATAGAAAGAGTTGTAGGAGATCAAGGCATGTGTTTTTTCGGAAAGCAGGCCAGGAAAATTATTGCTGTGGTCTGCTGATCATGAGGCAGTAGCTAGCAGAAACTTCTTCAGGCCTGTGTTCTGTTAAGGATCAATCCATTGTCTGAACTCCAAATAACACGTCGAAACTCGGCTTCAGCGCTCGAAATAAAATAACTGAAACAGTTAAATGTGATTTTGCCTTACTACAAACACTTAATCCGATTATTTCCAGATATTTATGTGCTCATCACAGTTCTCCTCTTCTTCTTCTCTCCGAATTGTTTTTTTTTCCGAGTCTTAATTGGATTCTAACAGTCTAAAATTTGGAGAAAGTCCTCAATGCCTTAACATTACATCTTCATGTCAAAATAATAATGAAATACAGTGGCAAACCATTTAACATTGAACATGGATAAAATACATAAAATACAGTATATGAACACTAAAATATTTTACAATATTGACAATTTTGACTGCGCTACATATCACTGTTTTACTTTATTTTTGATAGGTTTGAACACTGAATATGTTTGTTCACGTGTGTTATACTGTTTTGTTTGTAGATTATTCTTAACATATTCCGGACTTGTGTTTTTCAAAATTCTGCCACTATACTGTAACTGTCTCTGTGGCTCCCTCTACCTGCCGCCAGCGGGGACCCTCTCCGGAATATTGAACTACATATCCCATATGCCCTGTATCTGGGACACGCCCTGGCCAGGTGGCGGCCATTTCGTAATCACTCGCTCTCCATATAAACTCAACCCAGACACGAACTTGAATCGCTGCCTGCCCTGACCCCTTGCCTGGTATTGTTTATGTTTTGGATTTTCTACGTTGCCCCTGTTTGCTGTGTGTTTTGACCTGTGCCTGTTCATGTTGATTGCGTTCAATAAATGCTGCAAATGGATCTACCGACCCCTGAGCAGTCATTACAGTAACAATGCAGTGCTTTGAGTTCTCAAGTCACACATCATTGTTTTTGATGTGCCATACATGAGTTTCTATCTTTGAATGTGTTTTTAGTGATACCATAAACGGGCAACTCAAATTGCTTCTAAAGTACAATCATCTGTATCTGTATTTCTGGAAAACTGAAGCCCATTGTGATCAGATCAGGAAATACTTCTCCTTACTATTTTACAGCCTTTTCTCTGCCTTGCACTCAATTTTCACTCAACCTGTTTCTTTATTTGCACTATGTATTTTCACAGTGTAGTCAAACTGCAAATTTAAACATTTGTACTTTTTGCACTTAGTGTTTGATGTGGCTTCTGGTGTAAGAACTCACTACATCACTACCCCATTATATAGTAATTATTTTTGGTAATTGATTTTTTTCATTGAATTTTAGGGTGACTTTTTTAATTTTGTTAAAGTTTTACACAAAGGCATCTCAGGCGATAGACAACATGGGTAATAGAGGGCACACACTCACACAGATAAGGGCAATTTATTATATCAAATTTATCTAACTTGGATGCCTTTTGACTGTGGGGGAAACCAGGGTACCCAGAGACACGGGGAAATCATGCAAATTCTGAACCAGAGCTCTAACCAGAAAACTTCTTGCTGTAAGTCAACAGTGCTACCCAACAACAGTTAGTACATCCAACAGCAATATGATGTCCACAGTGTGTTAAAAAGTTTTGCAATAAACATCTTAAGAAACAGATAATTAAAGCAGACTGTCACAACACACCATAATGCAATGACACACTGGAGCTCCTTTTCTGGCCACTTTTCTTTTCCTCCTGCAGTAATGCCATTCTGTGGAAATGGGTGAGGTCAGCATAAGGACAACTGGACGCCTACAATGAACGTTTTGAGCTCAGTGTTTGAACTGCTACAGCTACTAAATGTTTACAGCCCTTAGCAACTCGCCTATGAATGACATCATACTGGTGAACACCATATTTAAAAAAAGAAACTTAACGAATACCATTCTAAATGCTCAGGACTGGGGCAATGTCTCAGTGATGTCTGCTCTAAGATAAAGATGCCTCAGTTTTATTTATATGAATGGAGTCCAAAACCCAATATGTCTGCTCTAGCGAATGAAGCCATGCCTTCTGCTAGAAAGACTTCAGGTGCTAAACACTAATGATTATTTGGAGAAGGGGTTGTGAGGTACCTGACAGCCTAGAGAGCTAGAGAAACTGCTTTTATAGTGAAATTTGTGTTTAAGAAACAATTTATGGTATAGTTGATGTCAGATTTATTAGTTTTGGAAATATTTATTTATTGTAACCTTAGCCAGCGATTGTAGAGATATGTATGACTGAAATAGCTGACTGGAAGCAAAGATGGAAACATATTGCACAGACTTTCATAAACTTTGGCTACACAACTCTTTGTCCAAGCCCTTGTTCTGTCCACTGGACTATTGTAATGCTCTCTTGGCAGGCTTTTCTGCCGTGCACTGTCAGACCTTTGCAAATGATCCAGAATGGGGCAGCAAGACTGTTTTTCAACAAGCCCAAGAGAGCGTACGTCATACCTCTCTTTATCAGTTTGCATTGGCTGCCAATAGCAGCTTACATCAGAAGGCTCTGATGTTTGCTCATAGAACAACCACTGCTAAACTCCTAAACCTAATCGCTTATACCTACACTCACCCCATACTTGTACCATCCAGAAGCTTGTGTTCGGCCAGCTAACAACAGCTTATGGTGCCATCCCGAAGAGGCACTAAAACACTTTCATGCACATTTAGCTGACTGTTTCAGCTCAGCTTAGCAAGCAGCAAAAAATGATGACATTGCACCATTATAGCCGTGCCTAGTAACCAGTTACAGTACACCAGCAACTGTCCCATTGACTTCCAATGAAAAAGGCATTAAAATATTTTAAAGACAAGTGGCTGGCCTCTTTTGATTCTTTTAGCCTGGCAAGTAGTCTTTAATTATTACCATGGAAACTGTCCTGTCACGCCCTAGCAACCATTTAGAGCACTCTACCAACCTACTTGAATAAGTTGTATCCCAGCACTAGAAGTCAGAGAGACATGGGAGTCATACCAGCATCATGTTGCATCAATACATTAATAGCATCATGTTAAAACATGTAAACATTTTTGAAATTCTGGAGTTTTGCCACAGCAAGCATCACTCACATTTTCTTCAGAAAATTGACCTTTCTAGTTTCTATTTCCATTCGATTCTATGGCTATGTGTACTTTTCTAGCCTAACGCTAGCCTAAAGGCACATGTGTGGGGTGGGAAAAGCGGCAAGGACATCTTTTGTGTGTGGGTTGTTTCGGATGTTTCAGCTTTGCGTGTATCCCAGGTGTGCTCAGTCTAACTTAAAACTAAATTGAGGAAAACAGTTATTTGAGCTGAAGATACCAGCACAGATATGGTTTCAGATTATATTTTTGCCTGAGGGGATTTCCTCATGTTTTCCTAGATTTCCTCATGTTTTTCCTAGTTTTCCTGCGAAGTGCCCATTGTATTAAACGCCTGGGCCAAGAAACAGGAAGTGCTGTCTATTAAAAAGAAAGAAGACTGCACAACTAAACTGAGTTTAGAATAAGCCACACCTAAATAAATAAAAAAAAAAAAAAATTCAAAAAGCCACACCTAAATAAATTGTATTAAAATGTTGAAAATAGATATTGATTTAATCTAAAAATAGTACCCAGCTGACAACTTCGGATTGTAAGAATGTTTCCCTGATGGTTTAATTAAGAAGGTGGGAGGTGGAAGTCCCCCTCAAAATCTCACACCGGCAAAAGAGTTGGCACTGGCCCTAAAAGGAGGCGGGCACAACTAGGGACTTTGACAAAGAGACTGTGTGTGGTTTGGTGTGTGTCTTCAAAATCTTTTTTTTCTTCCCTGCATACTGTTGCTTTTGACAGACCTTCTGCATTGCAGATGGTGTTCTTAGTTGTGGCCTTAACCCAGGCTACAGGCTACTGCTTTTATAGCCTAGGGTCTATTTAGGTCTACCTATAGCCCGCTACTAAACTCACCTGCATGTAAGTCAATTTCACTTTTCTGATTAATCCTGGCTTTACAACAGAATTTGATCACTAATCTCATTATTGTTTTATGCACATTGATGGAAATTGATAAATAGGATTTCATTAAAGAGGCTTGCACAGCATCTCTGAACCAAATTTGTTAAATCAGTGAAATGTTGAGCCATGGGGTGTGCCTGTTCGGACAATTGCCTACATTTTGTGTGTTTAAAAGTTTACCTTCAACTTTATTGCTTGATGGAGATGTCACATAATGCCATTTTCTGAGCAAACTAAACTTCACATATTTCATTTAAATACAGACATAGGCCTACCAAAATTAAGTAATGAGTGCAAGAAGATAAGATATAAATAAAGTGTCAATACTTTTGCAGACAGTAAGGTTCATGTTACTAAGAAGTGTGGTTATGCACATAAGTGTTAATGTTAGGCCTAGTTGATGTTTAAAGTTCTGTACAGAGTTATGATGATATGAATGATTATAGGCTAAATGGCATGACATTTCACATACATGTAATGTGTGACAAATGTAGCTATATGCTATTTGGTGAAAAATAAGAATTATTGCTGTAACAGTGTTTCCCCTTATTGATATAAAAGAACTGTGCCACCATTGAGATTCTAACACGGGACGCTCGCATGATGCTCAAAGGCATGACCACTCTGTCAATAGCATCTTTGCCCTTTCTATGAAACAATTCTCATATTTCAAGACATTATCATGACAACAATACATTTTTTTTTTATTTATGTAAAAAATGTATTTATTTTTTATTTATTGTGATGTAAATTCATTTTTGCTGATGTTGTCACCTTTGTTTTCAGACAACAAGCGAAAGTGTGAGGAACTGTTTGTTTGAGACTCTGTTTACTACAGGTACGTATTCTTTGTAACACTGATTTATTAAGCCTGATAGTTAACCTGTCATGGAGCAGGTTAGTTCAGAAGCATATGTTACCCCAGTAACTCAGCTGGGATTTGTGTTAGCTAGAGTAATGGAACCGAATTCTCTCTAAAACTAGCGAGGCTTATCGAAGCCAGGATTTGCGGTTAGCGGGCTTGATGGAATACCCCCTAGCTTGGAATATAAGCGTCTGCTAAATAATTATAGTATTATAGTAAGTAAATGTAAAGATAAAACATTATGCTGTCATATTAAAACTAAGATGGTTCACAAATTTTTTTAGTGATTTTTTTTCTTAGTTTTATTTCATATTATTACTTACAACTTTTTTACATGGGACCAATATTAAGGTGAATTTCAAAAAGTCCCTGCTTCCCATAAGGATCTGAGCAATACATCTGTGCTCACTGCGAAGTATTGCCTGTGGATTTCCCTGCATACCAAGCATTTATATCTGCCTGCCTGCCTGCCTGTTATTACCTTGTTTGATTACCTGTTCTTGGATTATTGGATTACTGTTTTGGATTTGTTTGCCTGGTTTGGATTGCTTTGTCTGTGTATGGCCATTGCCTGCTTGCTGCCTGCTCTGATCATTGCCTGTGTACCGTTCTGCCTGTTTGCTGCCTGCCTCGACCTGTGCCTGTTTCATGTTTATGCTTTTGCCTGCTGTTATTGATATTGTTAATAAAATACCTCTGCAAATAGATTCTGCAAGTGCGTCTGTGTCATCCGCCTTACAATAAGTCCCATTTGTAAATTTGTAAAATAACACAAAACTTTTAAATAAAAAATGTGCCCCTGACCTGCAGGTGAATCCGACCTGTTTGTAGAAACTGTGCAAATATTATTCTGTGATTCATTGTAATTAATGTCTGCAATATAATAATGCTATCTGAACAGATATCGGAACAGAGAACTGCTTAATAAGTGCAATGAAAATGAACAAAGTACAACAAAAGCAACTATTGGCAAAAACAAAAATATTACTTATTAAACTAACCTAAAAGACATCAGGTACAAACACACTGCACTGTAGACTGTGTTAAGAATGAAAAGAAAAATAAAGCAAGATCATATACATCACCATTAGATTACTCCCCTTTACCAGAAATTTAATCATATTGTAATTATTTAACCATAATTATTATTAAAAACAACGGCGTTTGAAGACGTGCTAACTTGTGGAAGTGTTGCTTAATAAATCAAAATACAATTATGATGACGTGTCTGATAATTCTGAATGCAAAGCTGTGGAATAGCCTACTGATAACCAGAAACAACATTAGATGTAATATCAACAAAGTATACAATAGTGTAAAAGACGTACAACGTAGTGTAAGACATAGATCTCAACATCAACAAATCAGTCTGGCATTACAACTGAGACAGAAAAAAAAACTGTGGCAAGAAGGTGTTTGGAACAACCTACCTAAAAACTATAGTACTGTGTAAAAGTTTTTTCTCATTTGTCTAAAACATAAAAAACATACAAATAAAGAAAGAAGTTGCATAACAATATATTATTGCAATTACATGTCAATTTCGTGTCAATACACTAAAGCATTGCCAAGATATCATTGTTGCCTGCTTGTTGAAACATTTGTGGGTGCAGTGTACAAGAACGGTAAAAGTTATCGA
Source organism: Ambastaia sidthimunki (assembly GCA_036877625.1). Lineage (NCBI taxonomy): Eukaryota > Metazoa > Chordata > Actinopteri > Cypriniformes > Botiidae > Ambastaia > Ambastaia sidthimunki. The sequence goes on from JAZGTK010000936.1 coordinate 41,981, forward strand.
CACGAATTCCTAACTTTTTGTCAGGGTTGTCTCTAGATGTTGCATGCATATCGGACAAATGCCCTAGGGGGAGTTTAAAATGAGTCAATGAATTAAAGAAATAAAAGTTAAAAAAAAAAATCAACAAAAGTTCAGTTATTTTGTTTTCGCTAGAGAGTTTGGGGTAGAGACTCCAAATTTGCCGTGGTAACATTTTAGATAGGGTTGGGTGATGTCGACTAAACTCACATCGTACGATGTCTAATGTGAAACATCCTGATGGTCGATGTCATCGGCGGAGGGAGGGGGTGGGGGGTGGAGTTAATGTCCACGTGCACTAAAGGGACATGGTTAACTGCTTGCTATTGCGGGTATTGGTAGCTTGCTGCCGCTCTACACAAAGCACGTGTGATCGCAAATCTCGAAAGTAAAAGTAAAAAGTGAACGTGCATTAATATTAATAGCGGTTCCCTGATGCCCACAATTTATGTACAGCATAATTATCCAACAATATAACTGCGAAAGTAAGTATTGAAATATATATTTCCTCCCATCTCATATGTATTGCCTTTAGGGCTTCTGTATAACACGTCTTTTTCTTTCTGAACATGGTATTGGGTTGCTGTGGATTGCGGGGGAATGGAGGGTGGGGTGATGGATCGCGATGCTGCATCAACATCGTGATGTCTGTCAGCCATCGGCGATGGACGATGGCATCGGCTATCGGCCCAACCCTAATTTTAGACTGTCCTTTATCTGTGTGCCAAATTTTATATTTTAAATTTCACTTTCCTATGTACTGTTCTATGGGCTGCCAAAGACTCCAAGAACAGACACACAACACACCCTATGACTCATTTTCCATCATGAAATTTTTTTTGCCATTTTGAATTTAAAAAAAAAAAAAAAAACACTATTTCGAACTCCTCCTAAAGTGTTTGTCTGATTTGCACAAAATTTGTATTGTAGCATCTAGAGACACCCCTGACATAAAGTTTTGGAATCTGTTGATACCTCTTACCGTTCTTATATACAATACTATGATTGTTTTAAAAAGCATCTTTACATTAAAACGATATTTAATGTTCTATGGATTGCTGACAGCCTCATAAAAATTTGTTAACATTGCCGCCACCTATTGGTCAAAAGTTATAAATTGTTTATTGCATTATAAAGGGTTTTTCTTATGTTTTCTGTAACAGCTTTTCCTATTCTTATTATCAGAGATATATTTTTATATATCTTTAATAATAAGATTATTATACAAATATTTTCATTGTTGCCATTTATAGGCTTGACCCCACAATTGCTGCTTGCAGCTATATTTGATTAATATATTTACAATAATGTTGACAAATGTGGATCACACAATGTCAAATACTGACTTCTAAACGTAGTTTAATAATTACACATGCTGTAATCTGTAAAGGGTTACTGTCTGTAATGGGTTCATCTGTGCGATGTCATGCTATAACTGCAGGCTTTCAGAAGAATGCTAGAAATAGAAGAAAATAGTCACACTGATTTTTATTGCACAAGATGATCCACAATGGGAATATTGTTTTCATTCGCTGATTCATTCTGAGCGACTTCTGTTAAACCAAGTGCAACAAATCCACACAGATCAGAATCATACATGAAAAACTCTGATAGTCAACACACCCCGAGCACAGGATGTGTGACCTACATCACACTAAAGACATTAGATTTCACATAAAACATATTCTGCTCTTCATGAGGAAGTCAGCTCCACCCAAAGGGTGTCAAAGACCAAAACCACACCGTTTTTTTTAGCAACACGGGCATACCAGCAGATTTTACAAACAAAAGATGAATGCCTAACAACTGCACTTTTGAAATCAGTTGAGCCACATGCATATCATTGTTACAATTAAGATCATTTATTAATCAATGAAAGTGACACATAGCACAAACCTTGTACACTTGCCCGTACGTCCCATTGCCAACCACCTCTATAAGCTCAAATATTCCTGCAGGATCCTGAAATAAAGAAAATGGAATTACATAAACCCTGCAAAATGTGTCCATAACGAGCATTTTCTCTATGCCGTGTATAATGAGCAAACTTTTGTGTGTGTGTGTGTGTGTGTGTGTGTCATATTAAAAGTACAGGAAAAGTCAAAGGTAAATATGAAAATGAAACTAACGGGTAATATCCAAATATGTCAACTATCTTTGATAGTTGTGTATATGTCAACCAAATATGTCAACTATCGACTGCAGTTGTAAAACTATATGTATCGTAAACATTGTGTAAGTTGTCGCTAGCAAACTATTATTTTTGGAAGTACATTGAGTCAAGCCTCCAACAATCGCGGCTGATGAAACAAAACACTTACCCGTAAGGAGCCGAGGTCAATATTGCTTAAACTTGTTGTAGTAAAGTCTCTCGCCATTGTAATGAGCTCGTTTACTAATGTTACATAGTTTACTAACAGATCATGGATTAAGAAACAGTATGTCTGCTCATCTTCAGCTATTCAAAAGCGGATTTAATTACCAATCCTACTATGACAAAGACAAACTCTCATGAATATCAACTATATAACGGAACGTCGCTGTGTATAATTTGCTGATTTGCTGACAACGGTAAATGGGCGGTATTAATATGGCGATTTAACGAATCCTATTTTGGTGAACGCCCATCTATTAAATATTAATTAGGTTACGTCCCAGGAAGACGCCCCAGGAAGGTTACCAGATTTTTCAGTTTGGTGTAATTAATATTTATGAGCTACTCCTTCAGTTTTTTGTTTGTATTTTCCCAGAACAAACACAGGAAACCCGGAATACGAGCAGAAAGTGACACATTACCGCTTCCGTTGCTTTAAAGAAAACAAAACTTTCCAGTCTTATATGTAGAGTTTGCTTTAGTCCTACAACTATCTTCCAAATTAATGATTTTAACTTAACACAAGCATACGTATGAGCTACTACACAATAAAATTACACACATTGTTTTTTATAAGATCATTTAACAGCAATAATAACACGAAGTAAAACTAATTTCTAAAAGTAATAACATTAAAATATTATTATTGGTAGAAACATAATAATAATAGTAAAACGTCTTTAAATATGCTATGGATTGAAAAAAGGAAGTTTCATCCCAAATAAAAGTATATCACAGATTTAATTATTCATTTATTTATTTATTGCCTGATAACAAGGATTATTTTGGCATTTTACAAATACTTTATTTGCTGTAAAAACAAATATGTAAATCAAACTAGCTGCTCAATTAGATACAACGGGTCTAATACTCTTTAGTATTTTTATTGAAGTGCCATACATCAAATGTATCTAAAAAGTAAAATGATGGTTAACTAGCTGTAATGAATGCAATCACTTGAAATCACTGATAGATTTTTAAACTAGAGAGAGAGAGAGAGAGAGAGAGAGAGAAAGCAATATGAGGGGCAACATGGCATACAATTCCAAAATATAATAAACATGGATGATGTATGCTAATGATCAAACTGACTGAAATATTGATCATTAGCAGCACTAAATATTTTATCCAATACCAGATACAACATATGCAAAGCAAGCTCTGGAAAAAAGCCAAGCTATCAGGAAAGAAGGCAAACAATAGGCTTTATCAAATATGTAAATACATCCTCCTAATCGGCTACAAACAATATCAATATGCTTATTTAACTGGAATAGTTTTTATTTGCATAAATATAACATAATATTCTTTAAAGCTCAGAGTAGACTGTTTTTACATTATTGTGCTCCAACAACCAAAATCATAATCTGATCTTCTTCAGAAATAAAACCATGAATGTAGGTTCACTTAAATATACTGTTGTGTTTCAAAAGAAAAGTTATGAACTGTACATAGTATATAAATGTGAAATATTTATTTAACCACATTCATATGTTGTACTGTGTTGGGCCAGTGGTTAGGGAAATGCGTTACAGCGTCCAGAATACGCCTGGGTTCGATTCCTGCTATGAACGTTTCACTATAAGTCGCTTTGGATAAAAACGTCTGCCAAATGAGTAAATGTCATATAACCTTCAGTTTTCAGAACAAAGTATGAAAACACTTAACAGTTAACTAACTGGAAGAAATCAAGATAAACAACTATGTTTCTATGTTTTATATTTTAATATGATATCATGCAGATAGGAAAGGAACAACTAACAAAAACAAAGCTATGTTTCTGGCCCAGTGGGCGATTGCTGTTTGATGTTCTACCAGATATCACTGGAAAGTTCTTGTCCAGACAGTGGTACAAATCTGCTGTTCAAGTGAATGTTCTTTATGGGTTTCCCAATGTTATTTTGTGTCACTCGTCCATTCAGTAGTGTCATGGGCAAGTTGCCGTACATGTGACGACTACTAAGTGTTGCTATTGCCGAATTGGGCAGCTCGTATTCATATCTGCGGCAAATATTGGGCATTTGCAGGTGGGCGGGCTCATTATAGTCTGGAATTTCGGCATGCGCTGGTACTAACGATGCTGAGGTTGCCGGCATAGCAACCATTGATACGGCCTGCAGGTCACCAAAGAGCCCTTGCTCGCCCACGTCCATCACCTGCCGTCTGGACACAGTCTCTTTTTTCTTTGCTGGCATCTCGTACTCAACTTGCTTCCAAAACTTGGATTTGAGCTGGTTGTTTTTGGAACTGCCCCATTTAATGATTGACAACACTTTGATGATGTGCTTGAGGTCTTCTACTTCCTGGTAGTTGATAACGTTGTGGAGGTCAGAACATTCGATCAGGATCACCTTGATCTCTCCCGTCACCAGCATGCTGTGCAGCCGTGGTTCAAACTGGAAGATGCTCCAGCCACGGCGGGCCACAAACTCAGGGGTCAGCACAATAATTAGACGTCTGCTCTGCTCAATGCTCCGGGTCAAGTCCTCAATGTATGCTACAGACAGTGAAAAAGAGAAGTTATTATGGTTTATTAATAACCCAGGAATGAAAGATACACCGCAACAATAGAGACACATTGCACAGGGAGAAATATAGCAGTTCTTTGGTGCCGATCTGTGCAAAGTAATAAGCATAAAAGAAATAAGAGTAGCTTTGATCTGAATGTTAGTAGGAACGTACTACATGTAGTCCAAGATTTTAAAAACCAACCAGCAATTAAAGTAACTAGCTACAGTACCTTGATTATATTTAAAGTGTTGGTGTTAATGAAATGCTATAGCGGTATGCTAATATACAGTAGGTAAATTATTCACCCACCATATTAAATACAGTGCATTCAGAAAGTATTCAGACCCCCTTCACTTTTTCCAATTTTGTTATGTTGCAGCCTGATGCTACAATTTAACATTTAAATAATTTTTTTCTCATTAGCCTACACCCCATAAAAACAAAGTGTAAACAGAATTTTAGAAGTTGTCTGTAAATTTATTAAAAAGAAGAAAAAAAAATGACATTGGCATAAATATTAAGACCTTAACAACACTTAAAATTTAGTGTATTTTTTCTGATCATTGCTGAGATGTTACTACACTACACTAATACACTAATTGGAGTCCACCTGTGGTAAATTAAATTGATTGGACATAATTTGGACAAGCACACGCCTCCCTGTAAAAGGCCTTAAAATTTACAATGCATATCAGAGTAAAAACCAAGCCATGAGGTCAAAGGTACTGCCTGCAGAGCTCAGCAGCAGGGATTAGGAGACTGATCATGGTTGAGGGAAAGCTGAATGGAGCAAAGTACAGAGATATCTTTAATAAAAACTTAATAGTCCCATAGTGCTCAGGACCCCAGACTGGGCCAAGGGATCACCAACATGACAATGACCCTAAGCACACAGCCAAGCTACCATTCAGTCTAGGGTTCTTAAAAGAAACATTTCTTTCTTACCTAGTCTATAGAACCTTTCATCTCTACAAAGAGCCTTTTGTGAAACTGGAAAGTTCTACAGAAATTAATGGTTGTTTACGGAATCATATGCAGCCCAAAACTGTTCTGTGGCATCATTAAACATGTTTTTTTAAGAGTATAAAAATGCAGTATTTAAAAAAATACAGTGGCCTCATAAGTATATGACTCCTATTTTAAGTGCCTGAATGTCGTTGTCCTAATGGAACATAATGGGCCCGTTTCAGAAAGGTGGTTCAACCAACTCTGAGTTTAAACTTTAACTCTGAGTTGACTTACTCTGAGTTTGGAAACTCAGAGTTTTCAGTTTCAGAAGAGCTGAAATTAGTTGGTTAAATCAACTCTGAGTAGGTTGACTCTGAGTTAACCACGTGCACCACGACTATTAAAAGCCATTATGAATAGAGCGCAGATATTACGATTCACCATGACAACAGCACCCGGGGGAAAAAGACAGCGGCTATTTGCAGTGTAAAATACTGCTACTTTACAGTGTAAAATGCTATTTACACTAAGCGTTAATAGAAGGTAGATGCTATTTATACTACTTTAAATATACTTAAATATTTATAATACTTTAAATATTTTTAGGTAGATGCAGGATTTTCTGCTATTTATAC
>JAZGTK010000937.1:0-48455 GCA_036877625.1 Ambastaia sidthimunki
ACATCCTGTCCTGCATTGCAAAAGGCGAGATGAGCGAGATGATGTTTTTGTAGCTTCACTGTGTCCCAAAACAGACACCAAGTCGCCTTGAGGCTGCCACCTCGGGAGGTTCCTGTGAGGTTAGTGCTTTTGATCAGGACAATGAAAGTTCAAGTTCAGGATCAGGTTTAAGTTTATTTCTATAGTGCTGAATGAAGATCGACATCATACTAATCTTAAGATATAAAAAACTAAACACAGCAAAAACTGGAACAACTAAACATAAAACAAAAACTGTAAAAACTGGTGCAAACCATTGCATTTTAATTGATGTGGAAATATATCAACTTAAAGGTTTGTTAAGCGATTTCTGAGAAACGCTGTTGATATTTATAATCGTCACCCAAACAAAAACACCCTCCCTTTATTGCTCCGCCCTCAAGACAATGAACACTATGCAACACCGACAGTGAGTGACAGCTGATGGACACGCCCCCTTTTGCTGATTGGCTACGAGAGTGTTACGGTGTTGTGACGATGGGTCCGATCTACTTTGTCTGTTTTTAACCATTTATACAGCCAGGACTATGTATACACACACAGAACAGACATCTAGCACATATTCAGATAGTTTTTTATTTGGGTGTTTTTTTTCAATTTTCTTTCCGCACCTCACTTTCCGCACCTTTAAGACTCACTGTGTCTGAGACCATATGGATTTAAAAACATTATGTAAGTTTCAGACTATATATGACAACCTATATTGTCATTGTATTTTTGACAATAAATCAGACTAAAATACAGTAATCTACAGTAAAATACAGTAATTCACAGATACAGCTGGGGTCCTGCAGTGGATAGACAGTGATGGACATTAATGTATTTTTATTCTCAGTTTTTGCCCTTTAGAATTTCAGAGGTAGTCTTGGCAATAACATGAAACAATGCAAACCGTAATCAAGGACATACGACTTGAATGAGAGCCATTGAAAAGAGTCTCCATGCAGCGATTAGAAAACTCTGTAGACAAATTTAATTTAAGTTTTCCCTCCACAGTATGTGACACTTCTACCAGGAGATAAAAGTGACAGGAATGTGTGGTGCTTTTGTGTATTCCCTGACTCACTAATTGCAAAGACCATCTCTGCCTGGAGACGGCTGGGCAATTAAAACTTTAACGCTGAGTAATCGTTTTTGGGGACTAGCTTTAATGACATTGGTTGTTAAAAGCCAATCCAATGGTGTAAAAATCACTCAAAAACATTACTTGAGAAATAGCTTTTCGATAGCTTTTAGAAAACATGTCGTACAAGTTCTTGCACGTCTAACTTGTATATAATTTTATGTATGTTTTCTTCTTATTTAATTACAATGTTTACAATACTTATTTAGTTTACAGCAGAAACAAAGCACAAGACAGTTTATGATGACATGTACTTGATTTGATTTTCAGAAATGAAATCGCATCCGCTGATTTATTTGTATGCGCTGGCTGCGTCGTTTTTGCTTCCGTTTACTAGAGAAATATGCAAATATATGCAAATCAAATAATGCCATGGACACGCCCAACCAAATCAGTGAGTGCAGTTCTGTGAGATCGCTTATGAGCAACTGTTTAAGGAGAAAGAAGACTAGATTTGCAGTACTTTCTTAACACAAAAAGAGAGCGTTATTGTGCTATAAATGATAAGGAATTCAGGTCACTAAATTAGTAATTTATAAAGTCTCAGGGATCTGTTATGTGGCCATTGTGTTTTAACCAGCCTGCAGCTTTCTGTGCAGATAAAACTAGTTCTCAGCACAGAATACCAAAGACTCGCCAGTCAATAATGGACAAGGCTTTTTTCACGTCCGTGTCAGAGTGCTGGAGTGATAATAACTATGAAATGGAAACGGGATGAAAGTACTCCTAACGAGGGAGTGCGGATTGGACTCTGACTTCAAACAGCGGTGGATTGATTTTCCTGCAAGTGCGCTCAATTACAGTATGTGCGCTTTCACTGGTCCTGATGCGGCTACCATGGAAACCGCTATATCTATATTGATATCATTCGTATTATCTAATGAAACCTACGGCAACCATGTTATAAGGGTAACTCTAGCTAACAATCAAATATTTATGATTTTGTAACTTTTTGAAATGTTTCACTAACTACTTAAGAATAATGCTTATGATGTGATATATAACCTTAAACAGCAGTCTGCTAACGCTACCACAAGAACGTTATTTGATAACTTTGAGAGAACTTTAGAAAACATTAGGCAACATTTTAAGAACGTTCCCTGTTATCTAGGATTTCGACTTTAACGTTGATGAGCGATGATAACTTGATGATGAATTTTATTTTCATTTTATTTTGGAACTTTTTTTATGGATAGGATAGTGAAAAGGCCAGGAGGATTTTTCTAAACTTTATTTTAAACTTTACGTACCTAAGAATACTAATAAGATCACGTTCACAAAGTTCTGTGGTTCAGGATAAATCAAGCTGTCCAAGATTTGCACAGTCCTACGGCAGCACAAATTCAAAAGTTGACTTCAAGTATAGAATGCTAAGACGTTAACAGACAGGTTAATGTTTCATCGTTTTCCCAAACGGTCAGTCCGTTAGCCAAGTTTGGTCTGATGGTCTGGAGCAGAGACAAAAGTGTTAACTGATCAATGTGGAGATGTGAAGATCAATGTGAAGACAGAGTTGAGCCTATGGAAGTAGAAGATCTGATTTATAAATGAGGAGGAGGAGTTAAAAAGCTGTCCAACCAATCATCATAACCCTTGATAATCGTCATAATGTTACTTGTGTTAATGTTACATAATGTTACATAATGTTACTAGTTTCAGGGTCCTCCTCAGTGCATTCTCATACATATCTTAAAAGATATTAAATGTGTCTTGATATATGTATTGGCTAAAATACTTAAGTCATAATTGTTAAAGAGCTCATTAGCTTTGTTTAGTCACAATATCAGAATTAAGTAAATTCAGGTGTTTAAATAATCTCACCTCTTACACCTGACACCTCTCAAACTCACTTTCTCACCAAACAATGATTCGCATTAGCTCCTTATTTCCATTCTGTTGGCAATTGTTAATTCTGCTGTGTAAATAGCCAAGTTATAATTAATTAAGGCCTGAGGTTGACCAGAAAGTAATACTTTCTCAAATGACAACACAGGTATATTCATTTTATTAAGCTACAGAGTTCAAAAGTACAGCATAACAAAAATGACCCAGTTGGCTTCCCGTAGGGAAATTTCAGGTTAAGCAACCTATTCACTCATCACGTCGAACTGGCACAGAATCTGCAAACTTTATGTTACCGGCCCAGTTTCTTAATCTACAGGCTGGCATCAGCACCAGAGCAGTTGGCTGCCGCCAGTGGCATCGCGGGCTCTCCTCCAAGGTCCTACCACGTGATAAAAATAGGAAAAATCAAAGTGGAAATATGCAGGAAATGGACAATCCCCAAAACGAGCTGTCCAGCACATACAACAGCGAAAACATCAAAGCAAAATGCCTTCAGCCATTTAGTCTTCGTTTAGAATATATAAAATATTCAGCTCATTAAAGCTACAATAGGCCCATCTCATAGCAATAATGTCAAACTGAATTTTCTTCACCCACAAAGAAGAAAAAACGAGCTGTCATGATGTGTTGAACGTGTATGACTGTTTCTTTAGATTAGGTGATTGTGTTTGACGCAGTAGCTTTTTCCTGACGGAGTGCGAATGGCCATCTACAAACACAAACAAATGACAGGATTAAGATATTAAAGGGATATTTTAGCCTAAAATTGGATGAACTTCTCAATATTATGGCAGTCCGTAAAGACCAGAGACTTTTGTGCTTTAGAAAGACCATAAAAATTGTCCAAATGACTTTCTCAGATCTGAAGCAACATTATAGCTGTTTGTGACAAACAGACGTGAAAATTAAAACTTAGCACCCATCAAGTCTAGTTTGCATCCATATTTAAAACTCTGGAAGTTTTTGGAAGGCAAGACTCCAGAATTAAAAACCTCAACAGCACAGTGTTAGAAGGCAAACAGATGTTTGGAAAGTACACAGAAACGTTACATTCTCTTGCTGTGCTGGGAAAACTGAGTTGATTTTTCATGTAAATTGAACAGGTATGATGGGAATAACACTTTTTCAGGGCAAAGAATCACAGTTCATATGCAGGACAGATTATCAACGTGATAACGCCACAGCAGACCCAGCTCGCTCTTAAACACAGGAGCTGCTAAAAGCAGACCGTGAACTCCAGGGACACGCTTTTCCTCCCAGCTCCACACAACTAGATGGTGTTTGTTGTCATCGTGTCAGAAAAATTACAGATGTGCCCGAGATGCGCCAGTCACAGTTCGGCGTTGCAAAAAGTGGTTTACTGGGTTTGACATATCTTGGACATTTTAAAATGGAGAGATATCGGACAGAGAGTGAGCTTCTATTTATATGCACTCTGCTGAGCTCTGCTTGTCTTCCTTTCCTGTCGTTAAAGGTCAGGCTTATTAAAGATGCTCTTCATATAGGAACCGCAGTGCCAAAGTATTGTAGCTGTTGAATGAGAGCGTTTATTGATATAGCAGAGTGTGTAATGGAGGAAATACTAGTATCTGTGTGAGCGTTTATCCTCATTCACACCAATCATATGCATGGTGTGAGTTAAACGCCGCGGATTACGTTCGTTTGAAAACATCATTTCGCTAATGGAATGAACTGGGATAATCCTTTTTCCACCGATTCAGTATGAACCGGGCAATTTTATACTGAATGTAATCTGTTTAATAGGATTTAATGACCCTCAGAATAAGGTTCATTGGCCGTTTCTTGGAAAACTCAGGAAACAGATAATAGTAATATCACTAATAGTGTTAGCAGAATCAGTTTTATTGGTTTTTATTGGGTTGTTTTGTTCCTGTTAACTCGTTGACTACCGTTTTAAGCACTTTCGTGTTCTATCTAGGTGTGACACGGTATGTTTCCAGGAAGAAGCAATTTTTTGGGAACACTGAAAGCAAAACAATAACATAACAAGCACAGTAACAGCCAATCAGAACATATTTGATGTTTAATACATAGTTATGTGGATCTGTGTTTTGGACCAATGAGATTTCAGGGTGGGCGGAGCTAGACCTGTATCTGGTAATTTCTACAGCCACTGCTTGGAGGCGCGGATGCCGGTGGAGTCTGTTTTGTATTTCTGTATTTCTCCAGTCATTTTGTTTTGTATTTGTCTTCTGTTCCTCATCATCATTTATTTTAGAACGTTCTAGTTGTCTGATCTGTACCTGCCTCAGCCCCTTCCACTCGAGTGGCGGTATATCACTCTGTCATTTCAATAAATAAATTAGTTCCAGCCAAATTGTTTTCTAACTTAACCACGTAAGAGCTTTTGTACTCTGCGGGTGCTTCTCTGTACGTCACAGAAAATTGAGAAAGACAATCAATAATTCAGGAAAAGTGTACCTGCGTAATGACACCATTTTTCTGGCTCTGAGAAATAAACAAAATTGGGGCTTTATTTAATGTGCTATCACAATATAGAACATAGGAGAAAGATGCATTATATAACAAGTACTTCAATAACTTTAACTTTATAAAGCAACATTTTAAATCAAAACAAGTCGTTGACAGTGATGGACCACTAGTGTACTGTGCAGAACTCCCTTAATGCATGTCAGAATTATTCATGGAGATTTGCATAATAACTTGAGCATTGTCTAACTGAGTTAGTGCAGCCGGCAAAGTGAAATAATTAACTTATGCTTCTTTATATTGTATGAATAAAATTGCTTCTGATTCAGCTGTGAATCATTAGTCGCTATTCAGAAGCTGCATGATCAACTAGTAGGATTAGCGATTACTCAGTTGCCCTAGTCATAACACAGACATTGTTAGTACCACAAAACATTCTCAGAAACAGATTTTTGAGATTGTTACAAAACAAAAGTAGTGTAACAAAACAACTAACCACAGGTTAAAGGTTTGGCTAATTGTAAACTACTGCCCAATCTCTTACATCAGCTACATATAGTGTAAGAGAAACCAAGTCATTTTCTGGACTCTATTTATTTAAAATGTATTTCTTTTGAGCATGCATCAGTGCTCACAGTGTTAAAGTCTCAAATTAAACTCTGACTATCAGAACCAAACAGAGTGTCTTTACAGAAAAATAACAAATTCAAAGCCACTCTAAAAGTAATTAATTTTTTTTTACTTGCAGATGAGCTTATTTTGTTGTTTTGGGAGTCTGGAATGGAGTCTGGTTGCTTTTCATTATGAATTAAAGAATGCTGAATTAATTATAATGCAACATAGTGGCCCTCTCATTTTCAGGCCCCTGACAGTCGGAGACCCCGGGGTCCCATTGACCCTGTGTACAATCCACTCCTGTCAGTGGAGTGCGCACAAAAACGATGCAAAATATTCTGAGGCAGTGAAGTACTTGTTTAAAACTGGCATCATCTGTCTGGATGAAGCATTAATTCATCTCCAACTAGAAGGTTTTTCTGATAGCATTACAGTATGTGTTATATCTGTTTAAATAATGCACAGATTATTTTTACAGTAATTTCCTGTGTGCAAACAGACCTCAAACCTATGTTACAATCCCCCATAAATCCCTTTCATTCCAACAAGACAGATATCCAGAAAATAGTTACGGTTGTCGGCCATGTTGATTTATACGGATTGCATGTTTGGAACACTGGTGTGTCTTGAGGGTGCGATAAATTTCCCTAAATAACGTAAATTGAAAAATTGACTTTGGTGGGTTTAATATGTAATGATTAAATAAACAATTAACCCCAAGCTGGAGATTTCCCCAGGGCTGGAAACTGCTCTCAGTGGTTTTACTAAAGCTAAAGTCGCTATGCGCATGCAATGCACTCTGTCACTGTAGTAGCAGCTAATGGTGCACAGTGCTTTTAAAAAGATTTGCTCGCTGTCAGAGAAAAACAATAACGCATTTTTATTCAACAGAAATGAGTGAATCTCGACGTCTCTGTTGAAACACGCTACTGTAATTATGCACTTAATAAGCAGATCATGGCTGGAAAATATTTAAGACAGTCACAGAAACTCAACTCTTTTCATCAGTTTCTCCACCGGCGAATTAAAGAAGATACAACACACTCAATGCACAGAAGGTTCTGGAGGGAACCTAATTAACTGAAGAACATGTTGTTATCAGAGGGTCTTCTGATGGAACCAGATGGAACCATCTAGAGATGGATTGTCTTCTCATAAATAAACAACTGTTAAGTCTCAGCTAGACGGTTTTAAATTCAGACAGCGGTATTGTTTCGTTGTCCAGACAACTTTACCAGACCTTTAAATAATGGAGGTTGCTCGGATCAAAAGCATTCCAGGCTGCTTCAAAGACTTGTTTCAGATGATTATTGTAAATATGGCATGAGGGACATGAAAGATGGTGGACTTTCAGACTCATTTAAGCTTTATATCAACCATGTTCTTGACCCTTGGACTTATTCTGACAGTCTGTTTTTTTAGAAAGGAGAAAACATCTGTGTTGCTATGAGACGGTTTATATCTGAGCCACATTATCTTTTAAACATTTTGTAAAAAAAGGCCAATAATCATAATAATAGAATTTTTTTCTTTGTTTTAATTTGTTTTCTGATTAATCCAATAACAGGGAGGCAACACCCTTTGGTCCACCAATCAGCTGTCATCTCCCAAAGTAACCAATTAAATACTGCTAGAGTTGTTTGCTCACACTAAACTCATTGACACAATAGCATTAGCATGTTGGAGGTGGTTTCTAGGGTGCTGCTATGCAGTTGCTAAGGTGATCTGATTGGTTGCTTTGGTGTTGTTAGGTGGTTGCTGGTATCCAAGTCTTTGTATTCTGACTCAATAGAATTTGTTCACCCGTTTCAGTATTCACCAGACAAAAAGTGTACTTTGATGGGTTATAAGCACACCTCTTACCAACAAGCCACATAATTAATTCCCTGAAAAAGTTCTGGGCCAAAGTTTAGGATGTAAGGTCAGAGGTTTGTTTCAATCTGTAAGTTTAATATAGAAGCAAAATTAATTGTGATACATGCCCTTGCAACCACCACTAATTAAAATCTTTGTGAGCTATAGTCTCACCCCGTTGCTGTATGTATATATGTCAAGTATGTCTGAGTGTGCATTTAAAGGGTTTGAGGTGGGGGGTGGGTTGGGGTTGTTATCTCACTGAAGATAAGTGCTGTCGGTACGAATTAGGCTCAGCTCAGAGCTGCCTGTCAGTGTTAACCCGTGGCTTTCTCATAATTAATCACAGAGCAGGACAGATCCATACCTCTATTTAAATGGCAGGACTGGAGCAGATGTCACAAGACATTATTCAAAAATAGACATTGTAATAAATCACACTGGCACTAGATAGGGAACATGGCTGTATATGGATGTATAGCCTTGCTTTGCGTCCTTATAATGAAGCCAGCAGAACCCAAGTGGTTATATACACTGAGTATAGTTAATGTAGATCTATTTTTACTTGTGTTTTTTGCTGTGTGTGTCATAGAGATGCTATTATGGGAAAATTCCTAGAAAAGAAACATAAATGGTTTTTCCTAGACAACAACACAAATTAAAAAAAAAACTTTTTTTAACGAGGGAATCTAAATTGTTGTTGCTCCTGAGGAAAAAAATCTCACGTTTCTAAGGACTAAATCTCCTCTAGTTTAGGAAGAAATGTCAACAGCACCTCAAACTTAGCTCAGATTGGCCAAGATTTACATTTTAACAGATTTTTTTATGCATTTAATCATTTTTTCAACACGTGTTCCCTGGGAATCGAACCCATGACCTTTGCATTGCGAACGCAGCTCTCTACCAACTGAGCCACAGAAAGATACCAAAGTTGCCAGTCAAATATGAGCGATTTATCTACAATAATTTCTGAACTATGCTATCCACGTTCATTTCATAGCTCTTTACTTTATACTGTGAGACAACAATTGTTTTATTTGTTGATTGTTTGTTATTGCTCCTAAAGACCTGAAGGAAAAACATCTAACATCTAAACATCTAACATCTAACACTAAAGACAGCATCTCGCTGAAGCAACATCACACTGATAGTTTCAGTCACAGTTTTAAGTATAAAACAGCAACATCAGAGCACAGCAAGTTTCTTCTTGGATCGTGGCACTTTTTACTTGAGGAAAAAAAATGTAGGAGAAGAAATTTTGTTGGCTGTTTCCAAATGTGCAAAAGGCACCTGGCATGCTGGATAAAAGCCCGTGACACAACTCAATCTTTTCTCATCTCGCTTAGCACTTGTTTGGGGGTGCGATCACAGTCAAAATGCAAAATATCAGACAAGTGCGATTGCAGTACAGTAACTGCATCCAGAAAAAAGAAAAGATTTTCAACAGAAGCATTTACTACTGCAGCAAGAAGTCTGACTCTCCTGCTATTAAAAAATCATGGCTCATGTCAGCGGAGACGGTTTCAAAGGCCTTATTCAGCATAGCATGAATAATTCATCACAAGAAAAAGTACGCAGATTTCTCAAAACAGAGAGGACGGGATTTAAGACCTCGCGATTTTGCGAACTCAAAGCATCACTTTGACCGTGGCATAATGAGGGTAACCTCCAAAAATAATGTCTGACTACTGACGGACCGGGCGTGATGTCAAAATATAACCGGGTTAAAAAGTAGGTGTTGGGTGTTTTTATAAAGTGATTCCTTAAAGATGAGGCTTGTAATGAAATATAATGGTATATATCGCACGCTATTGAAATAAACATTAGAATTTGGGATATGGGCTGGAGGTCTTCAGGCTTGGTGGTCCTCCGTAAATGTATAAAAATAGCTGTCTGCAAAATATTCGTCATATATTAATATCATTTGCCCAGATCACAACTATATATCGTATATTAAATATAATCGTTTAAAAGTTAATTGCAACCCAGCAAACAGGGAACATTCTCAGAACTTTGACTAATGTTTCTTAAAAGTTCTCTCAAAGTTTTTCGCCAAAAGTAACATTTGTAGAATGTTATATATCATATGTCAAAAATGTTATTCTTAAGCTAGTGGAACATTTAAGTTACAAAATTTAAAATGTTCGAATAACATTCCTAGTAACGTTAATACAACGTCTAAAAACTGGATTTTTTTTATTATGTCTTTGGAGTTTTTGTGCTTTTTTACTTATTTGAAACGTTAGGGAAACATTCTTACCACCTAAAATCGTTTCTTTTTGCAACACTCCTAACCAATTGTACAGTGAGACCATGTGTTATACCTTTGTGCCTTTGTGAGCAGGAAGGCTACAAATCTCAGTTTTCTGGAGGATTGATTTATTAGGCAGCGAGGGGTCACAAGATCAGCCATCTGCCCTGTGGAGTGAACGTTTCGGCCCTGCTGCCATTCATCACTTCCAGACAGATTACAGATGCTGAGATCAGAGGGGGTCTGGAGCTTAATGAAGCTGGACTGTGAGGTTTGGGCATGAGAACAGCTACAGAGTCTTTCAGAAACCTGTACTGGACCTTAAGTGCACGTGCCCTTACATGATAGGTTGTGTTGTAGAGGGCGATTGAAGTTCCCTATAATTAGAAGAAAAAAAGAAGATGATGAAAATATGAGCATTCGGTGGCATTTACCCAGAATTCCATGTGCAAGCTGACAGACCGCATACAGTATGTGCAGAAGTTCTACCCAGCGTGCTTACAACCACTTATTACAGTCTTTAAGACATGAGGAGTGTGGGTGCAAAGTTAATAGAGAAAAACACCTTATATAACTAAATATCTTTCACACAGAGTTCACAAAGAGATGTTTTCTGCAAAGTTAAACTTTGTTTTTCTGATGCAAAATGGTGCAGTACTTTTGCTAAAAACAGATGAAAAAAGAAATAATCACACTGTTAACTAACTACAAAGCACAACGATGAAAGTTCTTAAGTTGTTGCTTTAAGTTGTTGCTTGCAGTGTTTGAACCTTATAGTTATCAGCTTAGACCTTTAGCATTATGTTGTATGATAGATGGAAGTTGGATGGAAGCATGGATGGATAGATGGATGGATGATGGATATATAGATGGATGGTTGGGGAGAATTGAAGGTCTTTTCAAACAGTTGCTCAGCTTTTGTTTGGCATTTTCTACTGTGAAGGCAGATGTCTATCTGTGATTACAGAGGCCTGTTGCCTTGAATTCTGGCAAGCAAACACTGCGGAAATATCAAATGATAATGAATCATTAGGCTAACATTTGTGGAACTTTGAATGTCTGGAATTCAGCCAAAGTGGAAGCACACATTCCAAACAAGCTTTTCACATTAATTGTCCTTAGAATTAAACAGGACAATGGCAAACCCGACTGCCTTGGAGGACCGTTACCCGGCAACATAAGAACATTAATGAGAATGTCTTAATATCTCTGTTTGAACATATGAAAATATTCTCTTGCATGGAAGCTGTGGAAAAACACATTTAAGCAGCATTTGGGGATTCAAATCATAAATTGCAGGAATAAATTATTGGATTCTTTGTGTCTTTGTGCATACAAGGGATTTTTTAATCAAACTATATTTTTAGGCTGTATTATATAATTCTCCTTAAGACACTTAAATATGCACAAACATTTTTAACTGCAAATACCACAAATTAATAGGCTGTCCTTATTAACTCAAACCCTGGTTTTCATAAACATGGATTTCCATCAAATGTGAACACTGAAGGGGCTTTAATGGCAATTTATACATTATTAATTGTTGATGACATTATACGGAAGGATAATGGAAAACGTTTTTGCAACCGTGGGGGTTTGAGTTTGCGATAGGAAGGTGTACATCTCTCTTCTGGGATATTTTGAGAGTGAACTCTCTGAAAGAGGTTGGTGATATTTCACATCATTACTAAGATCCCCAAGGACATAGTGTTTAATTTTTTATGCCACACTGAATACAGGATGCACATTATTAAAATATGGATCACCATTCTGTTCCCATCGTGCATTGTGGGTCTGCAACACTGTAGCTACTTAATGTGCATTCTTAAGGTTTACCAAAATTTTTTATAACTAAAGCTAAGATATAAAATTCAGTTTATGATGATGTGACGTATCAACATTAGTGTGACTTGTACCTTTTGGATGATGTCCGTATAATTCGGTATTTTCTTGGAATGCACTGCCAGGTTAGATGAAAATGTTTTTGTTTACTGTAAAAACTCAGCTGACAACCTGAAATTGTGATAGTCAACGGATGTTTGGCATAATATACCATCTAAAAATAAGGTTAAGTGTTTTTGAAAGCAATCTCCGACCTTTATCTCCAGGGATAGTTATGAATCATCTGTGAAGTGGCCCTTTGGGCAAAACACAAATTAAACTTAATGTGAAAAACTAAAAATATATCTACCTTACACTAGATATATAAATACAGCGGATTACTCAATTTTTGAAGCACAGAACATTTTGCAGTAAATGATGGAATAAAAATTAGCCAAATCTGGTTTAGCAGGATTGTTTGTCTTCTGAAAGTCCTGCTGGGAAATACTTAGATGAACTATGGGAATTCTCAGCACCGAGGTCGAAATGTTGACGTATTAGCCAGCAGATGGGCGACGATTACTATTTCAGTCATATGCAGCTGTGTAAATATGAGATGTGGGCTGGATGGGGTTTGGTGCCTTCAAGTGGGGTCGCAAATATTGTAATTATGAGTTACATGCACATGAATGACCAAGCAAAGTCTAATTATCCTGTGGGAAGCTCGGAATTCTCAATAACCTACCTAACATTAGCTGGGTTGTGTCCGTACTGTATGGTGGAAAGCAACTTCCCAGCTAATTATTTAAGTTCAAATAACTTTTTCATAACGTATTAAGGAAACGTATAAGTTTCATAACGTATAAGTAAATATTAAGTAAATATTTTTTTAAAAGGGTTATAAGTTCTAAATGTTCAAAATGTCCAATCCAATTTTTAGATGTATTAACAGTATGCTTGATTATAAACATTATTCAAACATTTTTTAATTCTATAACATTTTTAAGCCGCTCCACTAACTACTCAGAAAAACATTTTTAAATGATATATAATGTTCTACCAAACGTTCTACAAGTGTTACTGCCAAATGTTCTGAGAACAATTTGTTGGTTGGGTTTGCAGTAGTTTTTAGTAAAAGGCTTTACTAAAAACATTCAAAGCTTAAGGCTCAGAATTAGAGCAGCCCACAGTCTGAGACTAAATCTAGCCAGTGAAATAGTCATGTTTATTTCACATGGAGGGATATTTTTTTAATCAGAGGCAGCATTTACTAGCTCTTTGCTGAGAACTTTCCCCAAAATGGCATCATAACATAATTAGCATCATTAGGTAAGAAAAGATCTGAAGTCTGACCTGCTCTGATGGTCTCACCTGAATTCACATCAGGATCTTTACGACTAATAATGATGTTTGACATTTGCGAACAGCACGATTCGCAATTTATGCTCACAACACTGCAAAGAGGGAAAAGGCAGGTTGATAATGACAGTGTCGGCTGTTTTCAGGGCAGTGTCGAAGCTAAGACCTTCAACAGGAGAAGAAACATCCAGGTTTATTCTTCTGTTGGGTGAAAATGGATTCATGAACCTGTGTGCTCCATAGAAATCACATCACAGTCAGATTCGTCAGTTATCTGAATCTGCTGGCATCATCTGTGCTATGAAACACTGCATGATATATGAGCAATGAGTCATTTCTTGTGAAATACTATTAGGGTAATCAGATTTCCTGATGAAAATGTGAGTGGTTGCTTTTCTAAAACTCACCATAATGCTGAGGGTTAGTGTGTTAGTTCTACTATAATATTTAGGTTTAAAGACCTCAGAAAATGATTGAGTTTTCTGCCCTGTTTTGATGCATCTCTTATTGAAATATAATTTTTTTTGCAGGATGTGTTGACCCAAGAATAGCACCTTTATTGTTATAAAGCAATAGGCTTTGGTTACTTCATAGTCATGAACCAAATTTGGTACTAGTGGGAGGGGCATTACGGGAGCATTTCATTGGACAAAAATCTAGTGCAGGATGAGTCATCAGTATGTTTGTTTCTACCATGTATTTGATGCTTAATGCTGCACACAGCCAGCTGCTGTATAATTTTTCTCTCTCTTTTTCTCTCTCACTTCCTCTGACATGCTGGCTGGGGTGTGAAGGGGGGGAAAGGGGGGTAAGTTCTTTAAAAACAATCAATATTTTTATAATTCCATACGATGCTTCTGAAGTTTCTAAAATCACACGCTGTAGCTTTAAGTTCTTTATCTACCCAATATTTGAGTTTTGGTTGCTTAAGACTCTGTGTTAAATCAAGGCCAGTCATGTTGCGATGGGAACCTTTTGTGTATTCGCTAATTGCCTCTGAAGTACTTCCTGTCAATCACCGTGAGGTCCAGCGTAACCGCGGTTCCCTCACACATGCCCGGCACACCGTCTTGCTTTCGGCTTATACGTGGTCTCCTCTTCAAAACTCCCTCTCTTTGTCTTTCCATCTCTAAAAAACAACAGCAGGGAGCGGGCCATAAGGTCAGACCTCCTCCGATCATCTAAAACATGGCCGAGTCCACCTGCCACTCATCTCTCTGCCCCCTCAACAAAGAAAGAGAGCTAGTATGTCCTGCAGGAAGAGAACCGTGTCGAAGCTCACCCCTCCTGTGTATGAGGTACTGACGCAGGACTGTCAGATTCTCACCGCCGGTGTTCTCTCTGGGGCCTGCGCTCGCAGATACAATATGACAGACAACGTCATGTCTCGCTGCGAGTTTGTCTTGATGAGGTGGATGGTCGACACCGGGCTACCACAGGCTTCTCACACGGTTCACAAATGCACAACCTTTCATAATCGCCTCCAGGCTCATTTCTTTTTTAAAATCATTTTGGGGTTGTTTTTCTGGACATGAAAGTCATCTCTAAGACTTCACGTGGAGGATGAAATCGAAGCATAATATCACTCTCAATGTATGAACGGTCGGGTCATCAAAGGGTAGAAGTATCGATCGAACGTACTGCTGGTGGAAAACACATTTGAGGAGCAGGTGAAATCGACTACAGAGAATATTTTAAAGGCACGGCGTCCGTCTGCATTTCCGTTTGTTTTTGAATTTAGCATGATATACCAAAGTTTTCAATAATACAAGAAAGTGACGTTCACCTGCAGCGCAACTGGAATTTGTGTCTTTAAATAGAGATAAAATTTTAGGTAATTTGTGAATAGACTTTGCGAATATTCAACAAATCAAAGCCAACCGAGTTCTCATGAGAATATTCTTGTTTTTGGTCAGAAAACTACACATTTAACATTAAAACCGCAATCCGTCATTTTTGTTTTTGGATAAAATAAAAAAAATTCAGTTGTTGAGCAAGTACAATAAAAACAGTGTTCATAACTGTCACCTCACCCTATTTCACAATGCTGAGGTTACTATAATGATGTATAAGTTAAAAGCTGTCTGGGACGATTTCACAGGAAATGTGAGTTTTGTGAGAATACAAAATTCCGATGGAATGTGAAAAATTCCCGAAGACAGCATTATATTTAGTTTTGTTTAGGAATGTTGTTCTCGACTGCAGCCATGATGGTTTCATTATTTATGGTCATAAATTATTACATCATGCAGTAGATGCTTTCAGGCATGTATCATACCTGTGAACAAAATACGAACAAATCTATAGTAAGGATCGATGGAGCAGACCTCCAAAAAACTGCTGTGGAGGACAAACATCTGAATGCTTGTGAACTCGAACCCTCTGGCAAATCCAATTCTGTACTTCACTTTGTGAAGTTTCTCACAAACGAAACTGAATCAACCTGAAGCGCAGTGAGTTTTTGTTTCACACCGTTTTTTTTTCAGCGCTCTAAAAATATCGCTGCAGTCTAGCATAGTGACAGTGACGCACACGTTGTATCATCAGGTTTCTCCACTGCACATCGCTGCCAGCTTACATTCCGTCAAGGTGTTCACAAGCCCTCGGCCAGCGTTTTCTCTCCCTCCAGTTTACTTCCAACTGCACCAGACATCACAGATACCTCCTACTCTCTGAAATATCTGGATCGTGTGGCTATCTCAGCCCTTTCAGAGCCCTGTTACTGAGGCTTGTTTATTGTAAGCTCTTCATTATTTTCTGCCCAAGCAAAAAATATTTAAAGGAAAAGCTCACCTCGAAAAATAATGAGAAGTTTGAGAACTCACTTCCATGCTATTCCAAGCCTGTATGACTTTCTTTCATGGAGCACAAAAGGTGAGTTTTTGAAGATGTTTTTCATGTAATGAAAGTAAATGGAGACTGGGGCTGACAAGCTCAAAAATGGCAACAAAAAACCCCACAATATACTGTATGTATAGCCCATATGATTAGTGTACTGGGTTTTAGGCACAGACCAAGAACCTGAGGAAAAAAATTCATACAGGTTTGTAACTGCATGATGGTGAGAAAGAAATGATGGGATGAATTGTTGCTTTAATAATAACATACGTTTGTATACATTTATGTTTATGCCTTAGATTTTTGAAGTACTGCGGGATAAATAAAGTATCTATCTATCCATCCATCCATCTTAAAGTCTTGCTGAAGTTCTAAATTTAAACACGTGAAAAACAAGCGCACTAATCAGCACACAGCTGCCCCACATTTGGCCTTTACCTGTGAGTCATTTAAATAACTACCACACTTTTTGACTGCACAGAAATGAAGGATCGTTTGTCAGGTTGTGAATCTGTGTAGAAAAGTGTGACACTGGAAGAATTAAAAAAAACTTTAAAAGGTTAGCATTCAGTTCAATAAGATCATCTGTGGTCAAAAGCCTCTGATATTTATAGTCTATAGTCATATAATCTCACACTCGTTCTATTTTTATACTGGCAACAATGCAGTACTTTGTGTGCCCTAGTTACATACAAAGACAAGATTGTAGGTGGCAATAATGGCAAACGGTTTCAGATACTGAAGATTATCTAAGCCAGTTCAGAGACCTTCTCAGCTAACAGGGACCGTTCTTAGAACACTGCCAAATGTTCTTTCAGAGTTATTAAAAAACATTGTTGCAGTATAATTTCTTTAACGTTGTATATTATATTTGTGCAAAACATTATTCTTAAGTAGTTAGAGCAATGTTAAAACCAAGCAACATTAAAACAATATTATTTTTAAACATTCTTAAAACTAAAAAAATAAAATTTTAAAGTTTTTGCAACTTAATAAAAAACATAAGCAATACGTTTATACAACCTACAATTGTTAGATAAACCACCACAAGAGACGCGTAAGGTCACGTGTTTGCAAGTACATTTTGACATCTTTATTAAAGAGTGTAAATTTACCCCAAGGCTTTTAATACACATGACTGAAACCAGTAATTACAAAGTTGTCTATATGCTAACTATATATTTTTTTCTTTTATTGGAGGCCTGGAGGTGGATGGGCAGAGTGAGTGCTTCATGTTGGTTGCTGATATGTGAGGTATAAAAGACACCGGGGCTAGTTGTCACAAGCGAATATTTCTCAGAGTAAATTTACTTATGAAAGTCACCTCCTGTATGGTCACTGTACCTTAAAATCTTGGCAACAAAAAGCTATCGAACGTTTCTGCCATTGTTGCCCAGGGGGAAAAAAATGAAATACAGTTTATGGAACATAATTTAACCTTGACAAGGGGCATGTTGTCACAGTACATGGCGTAAGCTGTCATCATGAAATCTGACATTAAAATGATAATGAATTATAAAAAAATAATGAATTAATGACTGAAATTATGCTAGTATAGCAGAATTACTAATTACATAAGTATCCTATAGTTTAACCAATAGCTACTAAAAATATATAATGATATTGGGAGTTTTGTTTGATCTTTATAGAGGACAGAATTTAAGAAAATAAAGATTTTAATTTAATAGGATTTTGAGATTCAAACCAACAAACAAAAGCAGGGCTAGATTTACAGTAAACACACACACACACAGGCAGGAGAGACAGTATCAGTGTGTGTGTGTTTGTGAGTGTGTGTGTTTAGTTTACTTTTTGTGCGACTATACAAATGTTTACAAAGCAAGAGGTGCATTTATTGCTCTGAAATCTCTCCTGTAATTCTCGCAGGATCTGCGCTTCATTGGTGTTTGTTTTTAGAGCCCAAAATAGGATGATGCACGTTCCTGCTTGCTGCTCTCACTGGTGTGCTGATAATAGATTAAACAGGTATAATTTCACAAGCCAGCAGACTAATAGACAGACAGTCACTTCCAGCTGTTTCTTAAGGTGTTTTAGTAGCTAGATTTTAAAGTAGCTAGATTTTTAAGTAGCTAAAGTGTAAGTTTTATGTTTATATTTGTGCATTTAGCACTCGTTTGTATCCAAAGCAACTTACAAATGATGGACATCACAAACAATTTGTCATACGAACCAACAATACCATATATTATTATTAATCATGTAAATTTTTTTACTTAACCAAATTGTTTTACTGAATCATATTTTACTTAACAACTAATTTAGAAAGTTGCATGACTTCATTTGTGAATCACAGTTTTGTAATAAATAGCGCTATTGGATATAAAGTTATCAAAGTTTTTTTTTTACACTACATGAAAATCTCACAAATTAAAGTAAAGTTTGATGATTTTTAATTTTTGTGAATTTTCAAGCCTTTGTAGCCTCTTTACTTCAGCTTGCTATTTTACACCCTGTAACTTGTAGCTCCGCAGTGATTGGTGAAGGAAAAACAAACAGTTATAGATTTTTTTGTTGTAGATCGTTCCGCCAATCGCACCAAACACTAAACTGTAATGATGATCAAGCTCCTGTCGTCTTAGGAAGCTGATCTGGATTCCCGTTCCTCTTTGTAATTCTGACAACACAAATGAAGAAGCATTCACTTCCCTCACTTGGTTCTAGCTTGCGTTGAGGAGCAAACGTTAATTAATCACACTGAAGGTGTGACAACCTTTCTCTGCAGCCATTTGAGACAAAACAGGATCTCATTTTCCCAGTAGCTCATCTTGGGTATCTTTGGTCTGTCCAGCGCCAACTCTCACATGTTGGAGGAGTTAATAGAAAAGTTGGGGTGGAATAAGGAAAAAAGGTTGGAGAAGTTTCCTCATTATTTGACTAGAATGAGTAACAGGGTTGAATTACATTGTTTACGCGGTGCGGGAGCCCAAGGGTCATCGCTCGCTCCCACTGCGCGTGTGGGCTTCAAAGCGCGGGCTTGCAGATGGACGCCGGCGTGGTGATGCGGTCCCGACAGGCAGGGCGCGTGAGGTGAGCCATGGCCGAAACGGCTTTGCAGCTGGCATAATTAAAGTCGCCCAATCTCACCACACATGCCGGATCTGATTTACAACTAATGACGGCGAGAACTCCACCACGGCGGAGAATACGAGTAAAAAACGCTTTAAATGATGAGTCACGCTGATAATGCGACGTGACAGCGCGCAGAGATGGTCTATTGATCACACGTTCAGTCGAGGTTCTTCTACCTAATTAGGGTGACTGCAGATTTCACGTCTTCCGGGGGAGCGAGAATTTTCTGTTTATTAGGATATTTATCATGACCACAGACAGCGCCCTGGGCCGGGCGGGTTTGCCAATTCGTCACAGGTGTTGTGGTACCGATACGTGATTCTTCTTTTCATAGATTTGTCTTTCAGCTTACAGGAACAGTAAACCTTAAAATAATAAATAAATAAATAAAATAATAACAGCACAGGTATCCACAGAGCTGGAAGGGAAAAATGTTTTTTCTCCTTCACCACAGTATCAGGTCACAGCACAAATTGAAATAAATTAGAGTGTGGCACCATTATCTGCACTATTTAGCCCCAGGCGAAGGGCAAAAACTGTATTTAAAAACACGGCCACTCTTGCAGTAACAAGATGGAGAGCCCCCTGTTAGGCTGAAGACATATATCTGTTTTGTGTTGGGCTACTCATGTATCATTCAAACCGAATCTAACATTGACTTGCCTGCACAGTAGCTGAATGTGGAATCTAAACTTAGAAATTGCCTTCCAGACATATATGTGTGTGTATCATATATATATATATATAAAAAATGTGAAATGTTCAATGATTGGTCAACGTCGACAACCATTATTGCGCTGACGCCAAAAACCCCTCACAGTTTCTTCTCCAAATAGCAGTTGCCAAACATAGACAAATACCGATTTAATTTCAACACCGTTACGCTGTTACGTAAAACTTTAGTATTAAAGCTGTCTTCCCATTTGTGATGCTTGTCTGCTTTGGCTTAAATTCCTGAGTTGTTCTCAAGCACCAGTGATGTAAATTCTTAACATGCTTCCAAAAAAAGGTGATATTCAGCAACTACAGATGAGCTCATTACCTCAACCCCAGTGTTTCAGGCCACAGTCATGAATAATGAAGCCATTATGGAGATCTAACCCCATGGATTGAAATGGCCTTTAAACCTTTAAATCCTTCTGCTGCAACTGTGTACTGGGCTGTTTTGTTAGCTTAGGTTTGCGTGCTTTACATTAGAAAAAGCGAAAGTTATGGACCCTAACGTTTGCAAAAAACAGGTTTTTGACCTCAGAGGCGTGCAGTGTGCAGTGATTAGAAATTAAATTTAGAAATGAGATACCTGGACCCCTCAAGTACTGCTTTATTAGTATTTACACAGAAATAATAAACAGTCCTACTGGAAATGTCATTTTGACAGATTTAGGTACCACGTCAGTTTCTCATAATCAGTTTTACTTAAAAATCTGGGACACATTCTCTGTAATCCAGATTTATACAGGCTGAGACTCTTTGACTGTTTGTGTGTGTGGAAAGTGAGAGAGACGGGGAGAGAGAGAGAGAGAGAGAGAGATTTACACCTGCAGATAGTTTCAAAGGTGATTTATGTAAGCAAAGCCACTGTGGCACAATGCTTGTTAACTGTGCTTTTGTAATGCCTAATATGTTGCAACAATATGAAAAATATAAAAGGAATGTAAAAATCTGCTCATAATTATAAACCTGAAACACTGAACAACTATGTAGGTTATAAAATAATATATAATAACTGTTACAGAACACAAAATATGTTGTCCAATGCTTTCAATGTCCAGATTTTATTCCATAAATATTTCACCATTACTAGTTATTAGTTGCATGTATTTGTCGGGCATTTTCTGGGTGTGTCAATATTGATCATTGGCTTTACTCAGATTTAGATATTAGATATTGTATATAAGATATATCATATCTACCACTTACCCCAAAATATACCAATACAATTTTTATTAGTGGAGCGACTGCTATTTGCCCATTGAGTTTATTACTTTCTGCTTATTAAAAACACTTTGATAAGACAAAAGCAGAATTCCATAACGCTAAACTCATTACCAGCATCTTCAAGTTCCATTTTAATTTTCCTTACATTAATTATAATGTATTCATTTATTCCCGTATTGTCATGGTTATTAAATTCCAGACTGAGCTAATGAATTGAACATCCAATAAAACATTGATGCATTTTACGGAGTTTCACCTTTTCAAGCCCTCCAAGATATGAAGAACTGCCATTGGTGGTCTCCCAGTCAACAGGGCCAGCAGACCATCGGAAGTTTCAAGATTCCGAAGGGAGATTTATGGAAGAGGGCTTTTTCCGGGCTCAGCGGCTCATTATCTTTAAGGTTTTGCTCCCTTCACTGTTTTGCTCATTATGGCACACAGGAAGTGAAGATGACTTACTCTTAACTGTGTCTAAATGGTTCTTGCGTTTTACTGTCTGTGGCCGAGGTGTGAAGCTGTGGTAAGATAATTAACCACCTGTTTTTTGACACCATCTGGTTCTTGTATAGTTTTTAGTCATTAAAAAGCACAGAGTTTATGGTCCATATGCACCAATGTAAGCAGATATGCAGAAAGCGTTGTGGAAATACTGTTATTGTTTATTGTAAATGTTGTGGAAAATGGGATATTTTATTAGCAGGCAATGCTGGCATGGAAACGGTCTAATTTAGTATTAGTCAAGGAGCTGCCACGACACATTATACATAATATATAGTGTTGTACCTTGTGAATTTATTGTCTAGATTTTTAGATACATTTGTTTTTTGTTTCAAGTGCATAACACTTGTGCATTTTATACTATTACTTTGAAGCAGCAATGATATATAAATAATATAATATAAAAATTTGACTAATCTTCACATCTTAAACACTGGTTAGATCCAAACTGATTTCACATTGGTTGGCAACACTAAACCACTGACGCTGGTCTTATCATCTCCTTGTACTTGTGTTTTATATCAGATGCATGGTGGGTCTTACCTCTACCATAACCAAACTACAAGGTTACCATGACCCAACAAAAAAAAAGAGAGAATTCAGCTCACACAGTAATGATGCTGAAATCATTTCAAAAATCCATGTCTCGCCTAAAGAGGCTTTTAGTAATCATATAAATTTAATAATCATAACATCTTGAAAATGTAGTATTTTGGTCCAAAGATGGAACAAATGACTCAGTTTTGGTCATCAGTTATCGTTGGAGAAATCATACCTTTTATTGTATTTATTGCCTTGCGCTGATGTCATAATTTATGTGATGCATTAAACTGAGTCATATTTCTACATACAGTTTGCATTAGCTTAAACACTAATACCGTTATCTGAAGCAGTGTAATAGACCACAATATTATATGAATAATTTTGAAATCAAAATCAGAATGATGTAAGAAAAGTTCTGATCAAGTTAAAACGTTTGTGATGAGTTCTTATTATAACAGTTCTGTTCTTCTTAAATTGAAGTTGAATATTGAATAGCTTATACAATAGTAGCATATACAGTAGCTTATACTGTAGCTTATACAATAGCTTGTATAGTATCTTATACAGTAGCTTATACAATAGCTTATATAGTATCATATACAGTAGCTTATACAGTAGCTTGTATAGTAGCTTATATAGTAGCTTACACAGTAGCTTGTATAGTAGCTTTGCTGTCTGTTTTTGTGAAATTCATATACAGTGTTCCCAAACAGTATTTATGCATTATAAATGTCATATCATTTGATCAAATAAAATGTCATACCAAGTGGGAACTGTAGCTTTTTGGCAATTTACTAAATACTATTAACAAACTCTTATAATAAAAATATTTTTCCTCAGTTCTGAACTGAGTATAATGAAGTGCTATGCTGTAGGTTTGGGGGCCTTTAACAGCGAACACACTTTTGCGTTTAAATACAGCTAGATGCTTCTAGTGCACATTTACACAGAAAAACAATCAAAGCAAACTTTGACCGTCCTCGACCGCTGCGGCGTATCTCACTTTGAACAGCCTTTTAAGTGTCAAAATACTTTTTGGGAACCACTGTACACAAATCCAACTTTTTCTTTTCCCATAGCACTTGGTTTAACTTATCTTTCTCTCCTCAGTCGAAAACAAACAATACGTGTTAGATAAATCAAACCCAAACAAAAATAACTCTCGCACGTCTCTCGAAGGCATCCAGCTATTTTTTATTTTTTTGCAGTACTTTATATTGTCGAGAGAGCATGAGTCCGGCAGAAGTCGACTCAGAAAGCATAAAAGAAAAATGGAAAGAGACAGAGCAAGCAATTTAAAATTTCAAGGGCAGCATAGAAAGGCAATTTAAGTTCTTTTGTCATTACCAATGCATGAAGCATGACGCAAAAACGGCGCTTCCAGGATACATCGCCCGTGTTTTACAACAGTGTCAAACTAATTGGCAGTGGACCATTGTCTGGCATTTGCTGCAGGAGTCACATATTGCCTTCCGTATTCAGCCCCGGAATTGCTGGCGCAAGATGCCAAAAACTTCATATTGTGCCGGCTTTGATAACCTTTACCTAGATGATAGTTCACCTTTTGTTAGAGCCGTTCAAACATTCCCACCAAAGCGATTTCCAATTTTAAAAGAGGCCAGAGAAAACAATCCAGGTTAGAAACGGGGAATCAATGTGGCAGATATTTCTTATCTGACAGCTTCGCAATGACGTATCGATCAAACGTGTGATAACGTAGCTAAGGCCAATACAAAGTTCTCAGTGAGCCGGGCAGGACTGCGGGGTGAAAATTGAGGGTGTATTCAAATGTCAGCACAAATCATTCCCAGACATGATGCCATGACAGCAAGATTAATCACAATGTTCTTTATGGAAATAAGCTCTGCTCCAAAACCTACCAAGCTAACAGGTAATGTTCTCAAAATGTTGGCTGATGTTCTCTAAAAGTTCTCTTAAATTACATATATATATATATGTGTGTGTGTGTATATATATACTATATATATAATATATTTTATTTACATATGAATATTGTTTATTCATTTTATTTATTTTATTTTTATATCTATATATGTGTGTGTTTGTGTGTATGTATGTATATATATATATTTATATAATATTTTATTTATAATATTTTTATTTGTTTATTTATATACAAATACTGTGTGATAATTGTAAAAAAATTATAATATGATAATTGTTTACCGCAAAAGTGTTACAACACCTCCAATAGTGTCAACAACAGCTTTTGTTTGACATGACACTAAATTAAAAATATAAGGAGCAAGTAGTACATTTTATTTAACTCCTGTAACAAATACATATGGGCATATTACAAAAAAATACCAAACAGGATATAATATTGCTTTTAATGATCTTAAAAGTGGGTCAAACTGTTATGTCAGTAATTGTAAAATATATCAATTATTTTAAAATTGTTAATCACTTAACCATATGTCTTAAGTCTAAATACAAAGTAAACCATCAAAAACAAATTAATTTACATCATTAACAGTAAGATTCAGTCATGCCTTTGTAATTTTTCACTAAAATGAGATCAAACGCTTTACACTACATCAGCATCACACACTCACATCTTCATCAAATGGAAAAATGGAACAAACGAAATGTAGCGTTTGGTCCGACATCACCTGTTCCTTTCATTACTGTTTAGCGTGCGGCGGGCGTGCGGCGATGAGAGCGTTCGCATTTGCCACATGCCGTGACCACAGATCTGCCAGAGAACCTGCGAGCCGAGCCCGTCTGAGAATAATGCACTTGCGATTGGAGGGAGGGGGAGGGAGGAGTCCGAATAAATTACCTGAACTCTTATAGAGGACAGAAAAAAGCCACTGACTTCATCAATCAATCACAATCAACTAATTGCAGGGCTGGCGCATTCAAATCATAACACAGCTTGAGGTTAATGAAAATTGCACCTTACTGTGACATAACATCTGATCTTGTAAAATAAGAGCGTGGAGCGAAAACCAAGTCGAGGACGGAAGACGCTCAGTCTGTCAAATCGGGATCAGACGTTCTACCCGACGCCTTCGTAGTTTAATCAACCTGACAAACCTGCCAGTCGCGAGTCGTTGAAGTCGAGCCAAACGAGGAGCTGACCTTGGCGAGCCGCGTGTGCGGCCGCACTCGTGTTTGGCGAGGAGTCGTTTGAGGTTTGACTTGCAAGGATTTCAGATGGAACTGAAGGGAAGGTTCGTGTGTGTTGCCGGATTTCCCCAAGGAGGCAAAATATCTGGAGGTGTACACCGTACCTACTGCAAACTGAACAGAGCATGCAGGCTTAAGAAGATTGAAGACAAGATGAGCTGAGATATTGTGAAGAGTTTTGTGTAGAAACATGAGTTATTTAATCATAGTTGTATTTGAGGGCGAATCTGAGGGCGAACCGTGTCATTTCTGTGCCACTCACTAAATGGCATCCCAGAAATAACGACTGTTTTCAAATAGGTTTCTGTAACACTCCACCTTGTTTTTCATTGGTTGGACAAATGGCTAGTCCTGCATCAAATTCACGCTATTGGTTGAGCCAATGCTGCTGTGTTAGGCTCAAACTAAAGAAATGTTTGATGTAATGGCTTACTTGTACTGTAGTTGTCTCTGCATATTAAGCCAGGCTATGAGAAAGGATTTTAACATTGATTAAATCCACACTTTAAAAATTACCTTTAAATTGCTTGAGTCTATGTAATTCTGTTTGAATATTATATTGTTTGAATGCATTTTTTGCATCTTCATTATTGTTGGAGACGATTAAGGGAGGTTGGTGCATTTATTAGGAATATAATTTTCTGTGACTCACTAAGGCCAAGATCATTTTAAATGCGGTGCAAGTTGTCATTATATTAATAATTGACCAATTCTAAAGGGGTTTCCCAGGTCACGTCGTTGTAAATGAGCTTTGTAAACCGACCATTATTTAATGCCCCAATTACATTTGGTTAATACATTTTCTGGGTAAGTTGGAATAGTTGATGGCGGCATTTACGATGTCATTAAGTGTCTCTGTAATTCCATCATTAAGCTGTTCTCATTATGTAAAAACTGTGGTTTAATCTCTCAGGGGCCCCAGTCACCACTCAGCTCTATTAAACCCCGCTGACCAGCGATTGGTGCAGACCTGACCTTACTCAAAGATAGATTTCCCACAATGCATCTGCGCGAACTGTATGAAGGTCACATCAAGTGCACAGACTGGTGAAGAAAGAAACCAGGAGCTGTTTCACAGTTCTTAAAACGTAGTTTTTTTTTGCAGTGAAAATGTTGTATTTTTAATCACTCAGGTTTCAACAGATGCTCAATGTGTTGCCGCAAGAAACTTGAGTTATCAGACTGTAAACAGCTGCGTGTGGTTTTGTTGCAGGCATAAATTATTCTGAATATAAGACATAAAGGGTATTGTAAGATTTTAAATACTGCATTTTTTTCTGCAGGGCATGAAAGGTGGTGGAAGGCATTTCCAATAGGTAGGAAGCATAATTATCAGAAGTAGTGTCACATATATAGTTGTTCTATGAAAAGTATACGTTTGTGCGAATCCCAGAATGCTTTGCGACAAGCTCAGTGAAACAAACACATCCAAGATGGCGCATGAGTCAAAAGAAGTGCTGATTATATATAAAATATAATTGATTAAGTACGAAGAAGCATTAAAGAAAGTATAAATATAATACAAATAAAAAAATAATATAATATTAATATAAATAAAATTTTACTCAATATTTGTATGTGCTATACATACTAATACTTATTAAAGCATCACATTGCTTGCATTGCAACACGTCAAATATCTTAAAAAGATGGAATGGTGAATGGAGATGTTACGAGAGCGTTTCAAATCAGTCACTTGTGACGTTCAGTTTAAATGCTGCCTTAGTAGGGTTGTGCACGATCAGATTTTACACAGCTGTATGTCTGTGCTGTTTTGAACCACAAGTTTGTCACAAGGGAATCTTTTGTAGTGCGTTTTTTTAAATGTGAGCCATAAAGTGCTTTGTAACATTTCAAACACAGTATTTGTTTTCCACAATCTGTTTGAAGAAAGTGACAGCCCGTAGAAAAGAAAAAAGATAAAAGCAAAGACAAAAACCAAATGTCATCTCTGTCTTAGTAAGATTAGGAATTTAACTCTCAGGGTAAAGACAACTTCGGAAATTTCATCTCTTCTTGCGGTATCCGTGGCTCTGCTTGTTTTGGGTTGCCCGTCAGTCAGATATAAGACGTGAGCTGTCAAAGCAGAAAGATACTGCAGTTTTTTTTATCCAAGTATTGGCAGCAGAATCGGGCGACACGCTGGTCCCCGGAGCCTCCAGACTGACAGGCCTCTTTCTCTTTGGCGTTCCTGTCTTTTGAGGTTTCTTTCATATCTGTACCCTGCTGCTGCCTTTTTCCTTTCACCCTGGTTGGAATCCTGGAGATAATGCACTGCATCCAACTTCGGAGAGTGTCTGCGCGTCTGCATGTTTGCAGGGTTGGCGGATCTCAAATGCGTGATGCGCTGAGATTGAGTGTTAGGACCGATGTAATTTGTTTACTTCAAAATGAAAGTGGTGTCGTGCCCAGAACTGTTGGATAAGCACATATAGGTCTGCAGATAAAATGAAGTTTCAAGGCAAGTATATGACTTAGTTTAATTTGTTGAAGGTAAAGTTGAGATTGCAGAAAAAGGTCAAAATTGGATGCATTTTTACTGTAAGTTACTGTAGTTGCTGTGGGTGTAGAGTTTCACCTTGGGTGGAAGTTTAGCATTGTGCATTAGTTTAGCTGACTATTATTTAAACTATCCTGCTATAAAACACAGCATTGCAAGTAACCAGCTAACGCTTGCAAAGAATCTCACCAAGCATCTTAACCCTTTATGTAACAAACTTAACCAACAAGATTGTCTTTATCAACCAGCCTTACCACAAAGACCAAACTGGTTGACCACCACCTCACCTGATATGTTTTCAAAGTTAACAGCTTGGTTAAGCAAAAACATGCTAATCTAATCTGGTCTTTTAGCAAGATACTTCACATTACATGTTTCACCCCACAGAAGGTTTTACTGTCAACAACTAGTAGCATAAACACTTGATATGGTTGTGTTGTTATGAGTTGCTGTTGGGTGAAACAAGCAGTACAACAGTTTTGCTAATTTGCATGTTTACACTGTTTCGATTCTCTTTGGCATTAAAAGACACAAGTGATGTTCTTTATTTATTGTGCATTGAAGAAGACAGATGGGTTACAAGCATTGGACAAATTTTTGCAAGCAAAGCTTTAGAAGAAAAGCTACTGATGATAGTGCAACAGCCCCGATGCTCATTTAAATAGGTTTCGCTTTTTCAAGAACAAGTGATTAATATATCTGCTCAGTCACATGTCTGAACAGGCTCATTAGTTCTTTTCATCTTTTATCATTTTCATTTTTCCAGAACTGAACATGACAGATATGCACAGCATTTTCTTTCTAGATGTTTTTGCACCGACAACCACGTATCAGTTCTTAAAGGAACAGCTGACCCAAAAATAAAAACTCTTGTCGTTCGAAAACCCATTTGACTTTCATTCTTCCAATTAACTTTCTTTATTTCAAGGAACAAAAAGGGAGTATTTAAAAAAATGCCTTAGATGTATATTTTTCCATAAAATGTAAGTAAATGGGGTCTATGGTTGTCAAGCTCCAAAATTATACAAATAGTAGAAGGAAAACCGTACAGTTTTGGAACAACATTATGGTGAATAAATGGTGACAATTTTATTTTGTATCTGTAGTTATTTTGTATACTTTGTTATACTACTTTATATAAGTAGTTTTTTTTTAATTAAGTATGCTTCATATTCTAGCATCGAAAAACACCATTTATAGTCAATTGAAAGTTATTTTTTTCAGTGCTTTTGATGTGTTCATACAAAATTACTGTTCATTAGTTTCTGTTAGTAGCTTTCAGTCGTCATAACACAAAGAGAGTAGACAGCACGTTCAGTGTTGTCCTGTTGTTGTTATTTAGTTTGTTTGCAGTGATAAGAGCTCTCATTGTCCCTCTGAGATGTGTTGATAAGAACTAGGTTGTTTGTGGACGAGGTGAAGAAAGGAGAGATCAAATATTGCTGTAGAATCTCCAGTGGCCATTTTCTCTAATTACTTAAATGGCTTGCCAGCATTGTGTGGAAATACACTAACAAACAGATTATGAAACAGAGAGACAACAAATTAGCGTTTCATAATCGTTGAAGATGTCAGTGTTACATCTGCCGGCTGGAAAAGACATTCAGAGACATACTGTACAAGGCTGGAATATGGGGCAAGAATCTTATTAAAAAAATGTTTTGTTCTTTTCTTAGGTTTTGTTTTTTAATGACATCAATCCCAAGATGTCAAATTAGATAGCTAAGCTGTTTCGTTTTCCATAAATGTGCAATTTTTGCAAACAAATTTACATATATAGAAAATTTTAAACAAGCATTTAATTTTTTTTTTAAATATGCTTTATTTTTGTTTTTACATTATATAATAGAGTCTGTCTGTAACACCTCTATTAGTCTTACCGAAAAGTCTTCGCGGAATATGAAATAAAAATGCAGAGTGAAATCGCTGATCTGCGGAGCGGCAAACATTTTGTCCCTGCGCTGAGAATAAAACAGCCGCCTCTACGCTGGAATTAGATAACATCGGCAGCTCTTTCCATTAAGGCTGCGTGGAGTGCATGAGATAGCACAAAACCTACCCAGCTGAGGAAGAAGCAAAGCCAGCCCTTCCGGAGGTGAGCAATGAACGATTGGAAGTGGATTGGAAAAAGAGCACGGGAGCCCATCCAAAGGAGGCTGTGCAATTTGCAATTCTCAAGAACCCACTCCATTTTGAAGCTCATCTCCGACCGCAAATGTCAAATTACAGCGATATCTTCTCATCTACACGGCTCCATTTTTATGCCCAAGTACAGTGTGCGACCCTACAGCACTTCTAGCAGTGCTCTTCTCCTCAAGAACACCATTTTGGGGGCTTTTTGTTCTTTCTGGTTGAGATACGTCGGCTTTGCTGAGTTTGAGCAGGGATCGCTCCCAGCAAAATCTCTTTCTCGAACTTCTCCGACGTCCTGAGAGATGCGCCCACGTGCGTTTCACCCCGCGATCCACTCTGAGTAAAACAACAACATCCTGGTGCATTTAGAAATGTGGAGAAATACGTCTTTCTAAACTGTACAAATTGAAAACTGCTGATGAAACGAGAGTTTTGGGTATGTAATAAAAGGCGGCTCAATCAAGTTCACACTATGTTTTTGCCAAAGGCTGAGATAGTATTGTAGTTATTCGGTGGCCATGTCTATGAAAATCTGGAGGTCAAGGTTTGGCTGGTTAGCAAGGTCCAGTTAGGCCCAGCTGGTAGGTGCTGTAATTATACTAATTTGGCCCAAAAATAACTGATTAGTCACATTGCATTGTCGACTCAGGTGATTGGCTCACAAAATCCTGGCAGTGGACCTGAGTGCTGAATAAAGGGCAATGCCAACAATAGCTCTCTCCAGATTTTGCTAATCATATCTTGATATCAGTGCCTCAACCTGAATTTGAACCCACAAAAGCCCACGGCTCAGAAAGTTATAGCTAGTAAAACTTTCCAGCACTTGTAATCTTGCACATTGTGTGACAAGCAAACGTCACACAAACTTTCTCTTGAACCCCAGACGTATGTGTTCTACTAAACCTAAAGCTCTTCAGCCAACATAAGCACATCCTGTGTGGTTTGGTACCATGTGTCCAAACCTATTACCACAAAGCTACACTTTCATATTTTGAGAGTGTTTTTCCTTTTGTTAATAGAGACAAGCTCTTGTGATACTTCAGCCATCCTGTTTTGAGTCGTTATGGATGGCAAACCACACAAATACAAAATCAAGTTTACAAACTCAGTTTAAACTTTCAGCCATTACAATGATAGGAAGAACATTCTATACCCAACAAATTGTGCCAGTATTTCTCAGTTTGCCCAGAGGTGACACTTTTGCTATCCCATCTTAATATGCTGAAACAGCTATAGGTAAACAGCTATAGGTAAGCCACTGGCTGGTTGGACTCTCCCGAACACTGTTGCGTTATTATAATGTTGCTCTGTTTATTTTAGCAACTGTTCTATCCTGACGTTGGCTCAGCCAATGGTGTGAGTTTGAGGGCGGAGCTATCAGATTGACTGACTAATAGAAGAAGAGGGGAGTGTTTGGGGAAACTGTTTCAAATCATAATTATTTTTCAAGTGGCACAGAAATACAAATATTTTATTTCTTGTTCGGTCACTTGAGAAAGCATTTGCTAATCACAGTTCCCCCATAATTTTCATTCCCCCATGTGAAAAGCAAAACGGGAAATGAGACAATGCAATTTGAACACCTTACATTTTACATTTTGGGGGCAAATAACTAATTTCAACAGTTTCGTTGCTTTCCTTATCCAACATAGCTGCACAAATTAATGATATTTATTTTTGATTGTTTTGTAACCACTGTTCCCGGAATCCATTCCTTGGGGGAAATGAAACAGGCACACGACAGCAGCCAGAATCCCAGATAAGGAGTTTTTGGTGCCTGTAGCCATCAGTATTCATTTTCTGCAAGAAGAAACAGTAATCAAATTCTTATCAAACAGACTCCAGGGCTTAAAGACACCCACAATCACTGACAGGGAAAATTAGATAAATGTGCCTGCGTTTGTCATGTTATTTCTGAGGTGATAAAGGTGAGTTAGCTTGGGTTGTTTTGGTCACACCCCCACTTACAAAATAAAGTGCAGGCAACCCAGAGTCAAGCTATATAATGATCACATTAAGAGCTATTTATTTAGGTGTTTGACTTCACTTTGCAGCGTTAGCTTGCCAAATATATGCACCCTTGTGCCGCTATAAAACCACCTTCACCTTCTTTAAAGGAACACAAAAGGTGATGTTTAGCAAAATGCTAATGCTGTTCTTTTCCAGACTATGGAAGTAAGTGATTTGGGTTGCGTTGATGTGACGATGAGTAAATTAAGATTTATTTAAAATTTTTTGGTTAACCATTGCTCTACTTTAGATTTGAATGTTACAAACATACTTACAACCTAAAATTGTTAGCTGGGAAACCACCATTATCCATTTAATCATTTCATGGCTGCTGTTTTCTTTTCAGTTAGTTATTTACACAAATAAATACATAAATAATGACAGTGCCTATATATAGCCCATTAAAATTGTGCCATTTAATTTGAAGGCATAGGTGCCAACAATGCAGCTGTATGTATATACTGTATTATTAGATATAGATTTTTATATAATATTTTAACACTTGCAAAGCATTGATTGAAATATTTTTCTATTTATTCTCAGCATAACTGAATTTAAAGCAAACTCGTATAGCATATTGGAATCTGCTTTCCCGGTGAGGCATTAATACCACAACATTGTATTGCAAGAGTGTTATTTCTTCTGACTTATGAAAATAAATTCCAGATACACGAGAACCGAGCTGATTGTTCTCCATCTGTCTGTGGGGGAGGCTGATCTCCAGCAGGATTTATCTTGTTTTTCATCTCTTCTTTGACTGGTGCCGCGGCCAGCCAGCACAAATCCACGCTCGCTCTGACCTAAGCCGCACTCGGCCCAAAAAGCTGTTTCACAGCCACTGGATAGATTCATTTCTGTCTTTAGCCAAACAAGAGCTGCTTTCTGACATCCAGCAGACAGCCCAGATTAAGTTAAAGAGACATCTGAGCCCAAATGCGGGAAAGTAGGTCTCTGTGGTCTCTGTGTTTAAGGTGTCCCAGCCCAGCTAGCACAGGTTGCAAAAACGTTTCTTGAAAAGTCGTGACGCAATGGTTTTGATACCGCTTGTCAGCTTTTTTGTTGATTAAATACATATTTTTGCATGCTTATAAATATGTGTGTTATTCCTAGCAAGGTTTTGTGCTGTCATTAAAGGATTCAAAACTATATCTAAACTATATAAAAATAAAACTATAAAAGAAAACGTTAAAAAACATAGTAAAAAAAAACATTATTACTACTTAATCATTTTACTACTTAAAACATTTTATTTTGGTTGTATAATAATTCCTAATTTGGTTATTTAAGAAGTTACAATTTAACTTCTTAACAATACAGTTTAGTACAGGTCATTTGTGGTATCAGAACCTCATCAAATTAAAAAAAAAATTAAAAAATTACATTAGGTTTAAAAGTGGCTGTGATCCGCAGTCAGAGTGCTTCCCGGTTGTTCCCAGTCGTGCTTCCCTGTTGTTTCATCAAGCAGAAAGGAATCTCCAGTGAGTCGTAATGAGTGCTGGCTGTTTATCAATAACATGAAGAGGGTTATGTGGCTGAACGGATGGAGGTGATTGCTTTTTCAATACAGCACCGGATGTTTGTCTCTCCTCGCCACACCAGAATGGAAAAAACATCCTTGACCCCGCTGCACTTTCTGCCTCTCAATTACAAGATCGAGCACGTAAATAAAAGAAAATAAAACGTGTCTTACCGCAGCGAGTGGAGGTGTTGAGTGACGGTTTCTGCACTTTGGTGACTCATTAGATTTAGTCATTAAAGTTTTGCTTTTTACATTTTGAAGGGACTACATGCTTTAATGGGCATTCCTCACTGAACTGAGTGAACTGTGTCGTTTTTACCTACGGTTAGTTTTTTTTAACTGTAATACGGAAGATGTTAAATTAGATATTAGTAGCAAATTGGCAAAAGTGTCTTTGATGTGTTCAGGACTTTGATCTGTGAGCCATTAAAGAAGCAATTTTTAATTTACCGCCATATAAGAAAACGGTATTTCATTAACGGTAAGGGTGTCAATACAGGTAGCACATCAGATGCCGGTATTATAACTCTCGCTAGACTCGTATGACTTATTGGAATATATGGTTGCCATAGCAACATATTACGCAGGCCCCGAAGTGAAATGATGAAAAAATGATTTATCATTATAGCTTCAGTGTACAGTGAGAAAATAGTCACCTAATATTTTAGAGCAGTTTTTTGACTGTACAGTTCACCCGGGGCCTAGCAAATGAACAGACTTGAAGTGTTCCCGATGCTTTAGTACAGGTGAAAAGAGTTATTCAATCAGGCAGGATTTCAGACCTACTTGGGCATGAATTCATTGTGCACAACAAGCTGAATAATTAAAACATGTCTGTTTGAAAACAATAAAAAAAAATTGGTCTGTTGCCAACCAGCAGGGTCTTTTGAGACTGCACAGAATCCAATTTGAGACTTTTCAATATATTTAATAACGATTGCTATGGCGAGCATCATTATGATTATTGCTTGTAGGATGAAAAAATTGTCAAAAAGTACCAGTTAAATTGACTTACTGTAACAAAATGACCTAAGCCATATCTAGGCAAAATTGCGTTAGAGGGTGGATATTTTTTATTAGATCGCTATACCATTTAAACCTTAGCAACCACATAGCAACACGCTGGCAACCACTCACAATACATTAGCAATCACATAGCAACATGCTAGCAACCACTGAGTGCATCCTAATAACTGCATAGCAACACCCTGGCAACGGCCTATGCATTTTAGCATTATGGCAGTGTCATTTCGAGGTACTTAGCCAAGCATTAGCGTGTTCTTATTTTAGCCTGCTTGAGACAGCAAAGGTTTGATGAAAATGTAAACACCAATGCTTGATTAAGCTGCCAGATCCCAGGGTAGATTTTGTCTTGGCAGGTACAGTATCGCAGAGCAAACATCTCGTCCACCGAGGTCACACTGGCTTAAAAGTGGTCTGATGGAAATCCAAAGACTTACTCTTTCATTGATAAATGGATTTGGAATGCTTGTTGGGGGAAATTGCAGGCTGGGTTAGGCTTATCCTTTCTGGTTGCTGGTGGCTTGTAGAAAACAAGCTACATGAGAGATGTCTGCTGAGATGGATTAGGTTCTTTCTGTTTACTTTACATCAGACATTTTTAAAATCATTTAAAACATTCGATATGAAGTTAATGCACTTTCTAACTACACTTTTAGCCACTTAAACCCTCACTTATTAAATAATTTTCCCAATATTACCAGAATTGCTTGGTAGGTACATGTTTAGAAGTGAGATGTTTGGGTTCTTCTGTAATCAAATGGGGGGAGTTGTTCAAAGACAAAGTAGCACTTTATTTGTATCAGACAAAATCGTTGCTCCTGGATATTCTGAAACTTTCAGTTAGCTAGCATTCCCTTGGTATTCCCGTACTGTTTCCTCTTATAGGCTCTTACGGATAAGAAAGTTCCTGGGCTTTTTTTCAGAGTAACCTAGATAACATTTACCACAGTGCAAACTGGTGGAGGAAGCTAAATTTGTTTAGCTGACTATGCAGATATACTGTCCTTATTTTCATTCAAGATCCAACTCTGCTGCTTTCCACCGTGACGTAGAGAAGCAATACCAGAACTCTCCAATTCAAATTCTCTAGAATTTCAGTGGAGTTCTGAAAAGGAAACTGTTTGTTCAGACTGTACACAAGCAGTGCTCGGCCTACAGTACTGCTGTAGGAATGCCAATTGTAAGGAATGTATTGATTGTGGTTCTGGTTCCCAGCATTATATATAATATATAATGTGTGTGTGTATGTGTGTGTGTGTGTACTGGTATGACCTACATTATGAGGACCCATAATGTAGCGTATATCCAGGTTTCATGTCGTTGCCCCGTGTTATAAGGATGCGCAAGCTGTCCACATAATTCAAATGGCTAAATGTGTGTGCGAACACACGTGTGTGTGAACACACACACACACACTTAACCTGTAGGCCTTCATAGTCTCTCCTTATTCATAATTTAACATGTATCAATCTGTTGCTTGCGTTTCTCTTCCAATGTTAACGTTACAGCCGGTTTGTATCGGTTTTGGGGAAATCATTGTATCTTATTTGATGAGAAGCCCTGCAGCATTAAATGATCTGGGCTGACTTAGAGGATCAGATAAATCCCCATGTTCAATAAATGCGCAGAAAGCGTCTTTCCCAGAATTGCAATCGCCTTAACGGGCACATAAGCGCTGATCCTAATCCAGCATGTTTGCTGTGCCCGCCCTGAAACGGCCCGGCTGCCAGCTTAATCTGCTATGAAAATCATTTTGACGCCTGACTTCACGTCTCTCTGCCTGGACCAGGGTCACGGCTCTCGCCTGTTTATCTTTTTTATTGAACACGGCGTTCGCTGTCAGCCAGCTGACAGGCAGCAAACGGACGGTTCGATTCCACCTGTGATCCTAGAATTACACCATCTGTTAACAAACAATCATTTACGGAATATAAAAAGTGACAGTTTTATGTTTAATCTAAGACGGCGATGACTTTGATCACCGTGGAGCAGTGGCGTGCCAGCGGGCGTTTGCTGAACGTTGGGCCTCACAACCTACCCACACGTCTTTCGTTCTGTGTTAAAAATACTGACAGTGCATTTTTAGATTACACCGATAAAGCATTTTATTTGCCAATATTCTTTGTCTTGTTTTCCAGTAAAATTCCAATCCACC
Organism: Ambastaia sidthimunki; assembly: GCA_036877625.1. Lineage (NCBI taxonomy): Eukaryota > Metazoa > Chordata > Actinopteri > Cypriniformes > Botiidae > Ambastaia > Ambastaia sidthimunki. The sequence continues at coordinate 36,759 of JAZGTK010000937.1, forward strand.
ATTTTTATAAGGTAAACTGTGTGTGAAGCAGAATTTTACAAAACAGGCTTTTTTTAGAGAGTTTGTCTCAAATAAATGTCGTTAAGTACAAATCTTTAAGCTTATTTTATGCTTATTTTAGAAGTTTATGCCTAAAATGATAAAACAATTTTACAAAAATATCTGTCTGATAGATATTTTTACTGGAATATGAGACATGCATTATGATTATGACAATGATTTTTGCACTGTATATAAAGCACTGTGACCAGTTGGCCTTCCAGCAGAAAGATGAACCATATGAGTAATAAAAATTCATAATCATATTTCTTTTTCATTTCCAAGGACTCTCCAGTTCCCATCAGACGTAACGTGTCTAATTGTGGAGACATTTTGTCTTGAGTTGAGGCGTACAGTACAGTCTGTTTTTGACAGTCAACTCATGTGATCTGAGGTTATTTCAGGGCTTTGAGAATCTGTCCTCTTGCCAGTTCTGTAGTTTTTAGCCTCGTAGGGAGGAATCAATAACTACTTTACATCATTTCTGTCTCCAGGGTTTTTGCATATAGAATATGGCCTGTGGTTTTTGTGTGTACCAGGTTGATTTTTATTACAAACAACAAACTATTTTCTTTTTTGTCACATGAAGGTCACTTTGAAACTTTTGCAACTTTCCAAAGGCCTTTAATGTACAGCTATATAGATTTTATTGCTTAGTCCTGTCTCAAGACCATAAGTCTTAAATTTTAAAAATCCATCATAAAAAAACAGTTATATAATCACAAACCATTCCAATATTGCAATGATTTATACAGCTGTCTCTCATTTCCACCACAATCAACAATTTTGTCACCAATAAATTTATATCAACAGTTAGTGTACGTGGTTGGGGGTCATTGAGTATATTTATGATAAAATATGAAACTGATGTCCAAAAAGCCAAAGGAAACTCAAGATACAGTCAATATCACTTGTAAACAGCATTTACTTATTTCCATTAAGTAACAACAAAAAACAAAAATTTAAGTTCTAGGAATGTTTTAGATACTGTATTATTGTTATTAACATTTTATTCTGTAACTTTTAAAAACATTTCAGTAACTGCTTAAGAATAGTGTTTTTGTATAATATATGTAACGTTAATGAAACATTCTTTTAATGTTTGCTACTGCAAGAACGTTTTTGATAGCTTTGAGAGAACTCTGAGAGAACTTTCAGAGAGAACTGAGAACGTTCCTGTTAGCCGGGATTGTGTTGGCAATGGATGACTTTTCAAAACGTTGAAAGAAATAATTCTCTGCTGATGTGTGTATATACACTGAAAAGTTCATTTATAACATCGTTTCTAAAAGTCCACAGGACCAAAAGTGTCTATAGTTCAAGATACACCCATATAACTAATTCATGGATTACCTTTACTTTTCCCATATCATAAGCTCCTGAAATGAAGTCAGCCGTACGCAATGTTGTTGTGGTATTTGGAACAAACTCTCACATTTCAAAGGCGCTTGGCTTTGGTGTAACATGAATCAGGGGGCGAATCCCAAGGGGACGCAGTAAAGGATGTCTAAAATATAAAACTAAGCCATAGCCAGTGAAGAGTGTCCTCATATTTCATCAATTTTAGATTTATAAAGTCGAAAATTGACGTCCCCCATGGCACCAGCAAGTCTCAAAGCAAGTCTGTGGGCTGTGTAGTTTCATCATTTTGACAGAACCTGACACCACGGGTGTGCAGCCGACCACAAGCCTCTATGCTTCCTCCCTGGGTGAGCAATTACATGTGAATACCAGCCCTAGCGTCGTTCTTTATGGCATTCATAGCCTTCACATCAGAAGAAATGGCTGAAGTGATTGACTACAGATGTTCTGTATTCTAATTACAGGGGTCATTTCTGATACGTGATATATTTGCATGTTTCCTATCTTGTACTGCAGTGGCTCTGAACTCTGATCCCAGGGACCCGAACCGCTGCACGTTTTGTATGTCTCTCTTATTGAACACAGCTGATTCAAATCCTCGTTAGCAGAGAGATCAATGATCTGAACTGAGCCAAAAAGGAGACAAAATGTGCCGCGGGTCACCAGGATTGGATTCGGAAAACCACTGATATACTCTATGTATTGATGCATTGGGTAAAATATTAAAACCAGGCTTTTTTTAAAAAAAAATTGAGCATATTTGGTTTCTTTTAATATCAGTTAATATCACTCTTTTAATATCAGTGTGTATTTCATCAAGACAGTGTATATATAGCACTGGATCATGATCAAGGTTAGCAATAAGATAATTAGCCAATGAGTGAATGGCATACAGATGCCATCCACATGTAGGTGGGGCTAAGCAGAGAACATGCCCCAATAAGCACAACAACAGGTAGAGTAAACAGATGAGTAATTTAGAGTTTAATTAAGGCCAAAAATTTCTATTTCAACTGAAAATCCATGTGGTTTCATGCTGAAGTAGCCTTTGCTCAAGATTTAAATATCTGCAGGAGAGTCTAACATCATCGACACCGCAAGTAGGAGGCATGTGGACTGCATGATTGGTTTTCTTGAAATGTCTGGCAAGTGGAGAAGTTGAATGCAGACAGAGCTACAATGTTCATTAGTCCAAGTGCAGAGTTGTCTATAGATTTGATCAGTGTTCTGCAGACCACAAGGACAGACCGGAAGGTAAACAACATTAGGAGAACTGCAAGCAATGGAGCGAATAATTAAGCGCAGGATATTGATGACTCATCTTGCACTAGAAATGTTTAACCATTCAGAACCTTTCAAGAATTATGCTCCTCCCACTGTACCACCTGTCTCTGACTAACAATAGTCAGTAGCCAATCATAGTTTATGTGACTGTGACATAACTTAAGCCTATTGGCTGTTTAAAAAAAAAAACATGAGATGTTTGACATGTCTACCCAAGATCTTTTATTTCAGTTTCACTTTCTATCCTTCTAATTTATTCTAATGTTCATTTGCCATTCAATAGCAACGTTCCCGTTTGTTTCACTTTCACTTTTAATTTATTCTAATGTTCATTTAACATTCAATAGCCAGTTTCTTAATGACATGATCCTCCAAGAACCGGCATTATTTTGAGTGAGAAAACAACAGCACAGACATGAATGTTAGCAGTGGATTAGAAGAACTCTGTGATGTTTCGCGACGTTAATTAGTTTTTCTCGCTCTGAAACATTCCATCCTGTTAGATAGAATTACAGAAATCTAATTGCCCTCATGTAATCTAAACCTCCACCCCCCGCTGAAGCAGAAGCTAACTTTAGCTCTTTATTTTCATCCTGTTAGGTGCTTGTTAACGTTCATGCAGTTGTGTGAATGATCAAGCTATAATTGATGAAGTTTAAGTGCCAGAGGTTGACCAGAGCATATGTCTTAAAGTATTGTATATTCTGTTTTATAAATATTCTTTGATGACTATTGTTGTAAATGTTATAGAGCTCAAGAGGTATTACCTCACAAGAAATGTGATACTCTAAATGTGATGCATAACAAAATGAATCCATCAATCACAGATCAAGAATATTCTCGTCTCTGTCCTTTTGTTTTCCTGGCCGTCTTCATCTTGGCTGGCCCATCATGATGTGTAAGTTGAGGGTGACTTTTTATATCCGCTCACTGTTTTGTGATTGAACTGAGAAATTGGACTGTGGGCACTGGAGATAAGATCAGATAATGTGAAATGGGTTGGTGGGGTTCTTATCTTGAGAGATTATCCGCTGGAAAATGCCAGCTTGGCTGATGGTGCAGATGGTCACTGTATGCGTGAAACACTGTGTGGTGGGCTTCAGAATGGACTGGCTGTCAAACACGTTGATAGATAAAGTGAAGGGACATATGGTGTTACTGGAAAAGACTAAATATGTGATACTGATGCTTCACTAACCTGATGGAAAATCAGCATATTCCAAAGAGCTTTCTATATGTATATATGCATATACAACCATGAAAAAGGGTGCTGACCCCCATAATTAAACATTAAACAAATTTCTATATATTAAACTATATATTGTGTGTATATGTGTGTGTGTATATATGTGTGTGTGTGTGTGTGTGTTTGTGTAAATATATACCTATAGATATTAATGTGTATATATTAGTGTGTGTGTGTATTTATGTATATACAAAATATAGGTCTATAGCTCTATACATTGGATTATATAGATCTACCAGATCTATATATTCAGTATTTACCACTAAACAGTCATTTCTCTTGTCTCTCGTATATACACCACACTATGAATCGTGAATGCTGTGATATATGCTTTGTGGACAAGCTGCGTCTCTCTAAAAGTTGTAAATTCAGTATATTTTCATCTAGAAGCAGATGGAATTTGCACTGTACTATGAGACTGAAGGGAGAATTGTGGCCTTTGAGCATAAATCCGGCAAACCTCGAGCTGAGCCAACACCTCATTTTAAATCCTGAGGTTTTGCATTTGGCAAGCCCAAAATGTCACCATCTTCCTTATCTACTGCATCTTATTTTGCACGTGGTTCCCGTCCTAAGACAGACGGGATCCATAAACCTCCTGCTCCTTCACTGCATTCCTGTTTGCCAGGTAAATGCGAAACGGACTCTTTTAAAGCGTACTTTTGACGGTCAAATGTGACCAAACCAAATTTACCAGCCATTAATACGCCACGTTGAGCTGCGGATGGAAATGTTAGCCGATTTATCCCCGCGCTTAAGTGCACTCTGGACTGTTTGAAAAACCTCAATCTATTTCCAGGCTGCTTTAAGCCCTGGCCACTCAATTGATTGGTCAGGAGAGAAAGCTGATTGACTTGTCTAAAACATGTTTACTAGATGCGCTGTACAGCTCTCAGAGGGGGCTTAAAAATGTACTGAAAGGATGAAAAATGCTTCAGATCGACGTGGAAGCATGCATAGGGACTAACAAGATGCTTTGAGTCAGAACATGGAGAGTATATTAAGGTAATGAGATATAAAATATCATTTAAAGTATAAGAAGAATGTAGCTAATCCTAGCTAATCCTGAAGCCTTGTAATATACATTAATTCATACATCCATACATCAGTTAACCTGTTGGGGTCACAGTGAATGCTGGAGCTTACCCGGCTATCTCAGATTAAGGCTGGAATAACCCTGGACAGCTGGACAGTTGTAATACACATTAAAGGTCAATGGTTTAGGGTCACACATTTGAGAATGCAAGTAAACTCATCACAACTATTAAATAACACAAATAGAACTTTGGTATTTATGCCGTGACTTAAAATTAAGACTATTAGATTGTAGCATTTTGTAAACAAATTTTTGTTTACAAAAATTTACTTTTGTAAACTGCTGATTTTTACAAAATTTTGCAGAATTTACAAAAATGTACTTTTATCACCCAGGTTCTTGATATGCTTTAGAAATAGTATTGAAGGTGTTCTCATGCATTCTGGGCTCGTATTGGCTGTTTTTTCTTCATTGTTCATTCTAAGTCCATTTCAGAAATATTTTTTAAATGCAGTTTTAGCTTAGCCACAGTTCCATTTTCGTCCATAAAGCTAATTTGAAATATTTGAGCATACACCTTCAAACCAAAAGGTTTATAGTACCATAAAAAACTCTAATATGACTCTAAAATTTTGACCGGCACTATACATATTAAAGAAAATTAAACATTTTGTGGTGTAGTTTTCTGGTAGAGAATACCAACAAAAAGAAATAAAGAAATTATTATAAAAAAAGTTAAAGAAATAATTCACACAAAATTTTAACACATTTGTAGTCAAGACTTATTATTGAGAGATAATAAAACTAGCTCAGGTCTGAACTATAAATAAACTGAACAGGGACGGTGTGTTGTAATTCATTGTGATTCATTATGATGTGTTTTGTAGGCACGTTTGGAAAGCAGTTAATACACGTAAAGGAATGTTTGCCGTAACACTACAGAACGTCTGATACATGACAATTCAGAAGATTTGAAATCGTTGTTCGAAACCACTGACTGAGACTCATTCACGAGCAGCTCCGACAACATCGCTGTTGCCTTCTGCCGCTTGAAATTGGAAACTTATCAGCAGAACGATCACGAAAAAAGGGGAACGCGGGGGTAATATTCCAAGTCAAATTTCATTCACTCATGCATCATTTCTCATACGCGATGAAGTTAAATCCACTCAACTCTATTGCCGTGAGCTTCTTATCCTACATACTGATTTCAATTCAGATATTACACATTAGCAGGATTTTGTGGTAATTCAAGTCCAATGTGCTAATTTCTTTTGAAGCTTTAATTTCTTCGGGATTAGCATTAGCATATCATGGCCTTAGGTGCAGCAGACTAATTACGAACGAGTAATTGCAACAAACGTCGTTGTGTTGTGTCATATTAACTTTATATTGTTTTAAAATAATGAATTTTGGGGCACCTAGTTTCTGTCATCAAAGTCATTTGCAATGACAACGATTGTTTAGTTTCGTTAATGGAACGTTGTAGGTTAGCGCTGTTAGAACGTGTTGCGCTGGTAGCTAAAAGGCCCACACACAAGTACAAAACGACATCATACAAACTTACACGCTAAATGAATTCTGTACAGTAATTGAAAATGGCAAGTTGTGGGTGATAAATGGCAAACACGTTACACACCGGGCTTTGTTGCCGGACTATTTATGGGTTGAAGCTTCTGACACTGTTGGACTATGACAGCAAGAACGCAGTAACCAAGGAAACAAGGAAACAGGCCTTCCTTAGCTCAGGTTGCACACGTTAAGATCAATAAATCACAGTGACTGGGACAGAAGCTGTGGTAAGAAAAAGAATAAAGCGCTTTTGTTGCCTTTTCCAGTTTGAAGAGTTTTGGATAATCTGATATTGTGATCAGATTTTTTTTTTCTTTAAGATTAAGGCTGGAGATATTGGGCCCATTCAAATCTGCAAACAGCGTTATTCTCTGTTTTATACTTAGATTGTTTGAGCCAGCTAGCCACTGTCTGAATCAATATTTATTCAATCTGAGTGCACCGCACACGAGGATACGCAGAATGTAAAAAGGATTACAATAGGCAAATTCAATCCAAGCTATTGTGTGACTTCACTTAGAAAGACAATCGTGGCATGTTCAGATCCCTTTGAAGTTTGAGCTTTTATCGGTTTCCTTTAGGTATTTTGCCGTCAGTAGCAACAAAAGGCTGGGACGGGTCAAACCGGGCCTGTCAGCAGCATGTGCTAAGTTTCTGTTTGAACGATATTGTTATATGTTGTGGGGTGTAAAATGTTGATGAGAGTTTTGATATTATTAGGTCATAGAAATAGATTTGGGTCTAATCCTTCACTGTGGAATGATGCTGGGGTATTGTGGGTGGTTGTCAGGGTGTTGCTATGCAGATGCTAGGGTGTTCTGGGTGGCTTTTAGAGTGTACATATGTGGTTGCTAGGGTGTTGCTAGGTGTTTGCTAATGTGTTCTGGGTGGTTGCTGACTAGTCCAGGTCAAAAGAAAGCCTGTCATGATGTGTACCAGTTCTTACTCAGCTGACAAAATGCTGGGCATCTTTTAGGAGAAACGTAAATTTCAGTAAAACATAATTTTTACTTGTGCCTCTATTATAATTTAGTGGGACACATATAGAATTATGCATTAATTCCCTGCATTCAGGTAATATTCCTTTAAAAGGAAGTGGTGTATGCAGTAATTGACATTGTAAGGGGCCTCAGTAGCCTCTGCTGTGAGTTTGGGACCACAAAAATTGCTAATACAGTTAAAACAGTAAAACAGTAAAAAAAAAAACAGTTAAAATAGTAAAACAGAAACATCAAAAGCCTTCATTTTGCCATTGACGTCACTCTGAGCTTCACAATAGCAAAGTGATGCCCAAATTATTCATCAGAATATAATATGACTCCCAGCCTCTGCATCACCATCAAGACGGGTGGAAAAAATGGGTTGAAATCTTGTTAGCACTCAGCTCTGATAGCAAATATATACACCATGTAAAAATGGCAAAATAAAAAGATTTTTTAAAAGGCTACAGAAATAGTTTCTTTCAGCCCTCTGATGAAAACCATAAATTGACCTGATATTGCCAAATTAAAGGAGCGGTTTACCCAAAACCAAAAATCTTTATTACTTAATCAACACTATGTTGTTTTAAACCTGTGTTACTGTTTTTCTTCTGTGGAAACCAAAAGGAGAATTTTTGAAAAAATGTCATGATGTTCCACAAAACTTTTATAAGGGACAGAAGACATAAATAGCTTATATTTAAAGCCATATTGACTTTGATACTTTTATAATGCTTTTGCCACCTTATTAAAGATAACAACCTCATCATTTATTGTAAATGCATGTAAAACAGTCACCAATACATTATTCAAAATTTTCCTTTTGCATGCTACTGTACGGAATAGAAAGTCTCATATATTAATCCTGACATGAGAATGAATTAAAGATGACAGACTTTTCGTTTTAGGGTGAACTGTACTTTTTAAGGTGTGACTTTACGCTGATTAACCGCACTTCTCAAAAAGCACTTAGAAAACACTCCACGGCCCAATTAATTAATGATAAGATCCAGAATGCTCCTCTCTCTTCAGCAAAACTCGGACTTGCTGTGTCTTCAGGGGGATTCATGTATCATTCAGACCACTCTGCCCATTTTTACGCCCCGATTGTTCTGGTGTCCTTTGTATCTTGGCCCTCCCACCAAACACACGTTCTCTGAATCAGTGGGGTATGGACAACTCATCATTTTAGGGCTCTTCACAGGCTGGGGAGGAATAGACTACAGGAAGACGCAGTACCCTGTCACCCGCCACCTGTTACAGCCCACGTTTCAGACACTTCCTGAACCACGGAGCACAGAAGGTAGGTGTCATCGGGTTGTGCAAACACCTCACGAGCCAGCCTCAGAAACACCAGATCAGACGTGGAGAAACGGGTGCGATTTAATGAGCAGTTCATATTAATGACCCCGACGTGGTCGTGTTTAATCACAGCCTTGTAGAGGTGCGAACTCGGCGGACTTTACAGTGAGCAATAAAGTTCTGAGGGCCCCTGGGACCCGTCTATCGATCCAGAGTCTTAAAGAGCCATATGCATACATTTTTCCTATTTTCCTATCGTTTTTTGATTGTAAAGGTACCCTAAACTTTTATATAATGTAAAAAGCAATAAATGGCTTTAGAAGACTTTAGGAATATCATATGTCATGTGGATGCTTTTGTGGTGCTTTTTTGCCTGTTGTGACTTTGCCAGTAAGCAAGAGACCACGTAGCAACCACCCAGAACTCCCTAGCAACCAGTTATCAATTCAGTCTTGCTACAGCATGAAAATGTAAATAAACATTCAGCAAACATTAGCAACGATCTAGCTGTGCTCTAGAAACCACCCAGAACACTCCAACCCCAGCATAGCAACATGATAAAAGTGGAGTTTATTGTCATCTCAGCCATATACAAGTACATAGTGAAATCACATAATCACATTTTCTTAGGAAAATGAACATTAATATCAAATACTTCCCCATTGCTGAAGTGGTCTGATGCCTTTTAATCATTGCGAGGAAGATGGAAAAAACTCATTGGCTGGATTTCTGGCTTGATTTACTTGAAAGCCCAATTTCCCAATCGAACTGTAAAATAAATGTACAGGAATTCATTTGGGTCACTGAAAGCAGGACTGATGAAATCCTGATGATGAGTGGCCGCTCTCGCAGAATTACACCCAGCTGATATCAGCAATCAGCACAACAGAATTACATCATTTTTATGAGTCAGCACTCACAGAAACCTCTCTCTCATCCAGTCGCAGGCTTTGATTCATAAAGCCCCGGCTAAATTTCCTCAGGGACCGATAGAACGGGATATTTAGAGGAAAATTAACAGCACCAGTGTATTTCATTCAAAAACATTACACAGTTCATTAATAGGGAGAAAATATGCTGACGGAAGATACTTATTTAAGTTTGGAATGTGCTGGGATTGTGTAATTTGCGTTATCTGTTTCATGAATGCATGTTTATTACATTATTTCTATCAATTGCGTCTGTTAAATTGCTTTATATGCCACGCACACGCTTAGAAAACAGCTCAAAGGGTCCTGGATGCTGATCATGCAAAAATACTCAATACTACCTTTTCACCTCTATGCTGTGTATGTATATCACTGCATTGCACCCATAGAGACTAATTGTTGGCCTTAGTTTGTGTAACTTTGTTAGCAGCACCTTATTTTCCTCATTGGGTAATCGAGGTGTAAATGTGTTAATTCACATTCAGTTTAGATTCTGAAATTGTAGGAGCACCCACGCCATGGGCAGCACTCACCCCTGTATAATTACATATTTATTTGATTAGGGCAATGAAGTATATCTGCAGAGGATTACATGAAAGGCAATAACCGCCTCTCCCATTACTTTCACATTATCTTACACTCACATTAAGCAGGACCAAGGACACAGGAGGGCCGGTAGGTGCCATGGCCTAGCAGTTAACAGTTATCACAACTGGTCAACAAAAAATACAGGTAAATGGGTTTCAAAATATTTTGTGATTACATTATTCACATGCCATTCTCAATTTTTTTAAATCCAAAAAAATTCTGTTTTGTTCCTACCCCATTGACAATGACATTGTTCATTTATTAGTTTGATTTCTACATAAACAAGATTATCGTTTTGCTTTCCAAGTAAATGTGTTTTTGTTTTGCGCACGTTAACTGTTTCAACTGGAAAACAAAGCTGAAAATTGTAACCTTGATAACATTTTGTTTGGTTGATGTCGTTCCATGCTCATCAAGCGATCGTTTCCCATCTCGTCTCTGCTAAATGAATCGATAAAATTGGCCAAAAATAAGATTTCTGAAGTGAGAGATAGAAAGAGAGAAAGTGAGAGAGATAAAGTCAATCCTTCCCGCTGAGAACCTTGTTGTCTCTCAATACTGTGATGGAAGCCTACTGAGATATCTCAGCAGGGACTGCACACACACTTTGGGCTCACTTTGCAAGTCTCTGCATTAGAAAAATAGGGCCGCGCTTAAACTGAGACGGCATCCAGCTCGAGGTGCTTATTACACAGATGAATCACCACAAAGAAGAGATTCCGGGAAGCTAATATCCCGTCATTAACATACGTTTGCAAATGGAAATTATTTTCAGGCTGGCTGCAGTGTCGTCATCCTTGACAGCAAACGTGTTTCCATATTGCGAAGGTGTCAGTGAAGCATGAAGTAGCTACAGCAAGAGCCCTTGCTAAGGCACATTAGCTCCCGCCTTATTCCAGGTGGGTCTATTTTTCTGCTTAAGCAGATAGATTTTCCATTTGTTCACGACTGCTTGTCTAACTCATGGAAAATCTGATACAGATTTAATTTTACAACGATTTGAGCAATGTAAGCTGTTCTGGAAATTCCGTCAGGCATAAGCTTTGGATTAGACACGCCCCCTATTCCCAAGACCCGCCCACACAGACACAGTGGTACCATTGAGACGGTTGTAATCAGAGATGGAGCATGAGAGCAGTAGAATTAGCAACAAAAGGAAACTTGTGCTTTTGAATGGCAACTAACGTCTGACAATCTTAAAGTTGCACTTAACTTAAATGACCTTCTTCAACTTTTGCAGTCTTAGCTTCCTGCTGCCCATATATGGGCTATCCTGTGAACATGCAGTATTATTGATAGGTTTATTATTGATAATTGATTGATTATTGAGAGCCCATTCTGATTGGCTGATCAAAAAAT